>WNHD01004504.1:0-11140 GCA_011057455.1 Ganaspis sp. Gsp50 | reverse complement strand
ATATCACGTCAATATCACTGTAATATTACCCCGTAATTTTACTAATATTACAATAAGATGTTACTGTGATATTCATGTAATATTACGTGCTGCTTGGGTTGTGACAAAAGTTATAAGCATTTCATTTTTTTGAGGTTAAACTTTGAGTTTTATGGGAATATAGGTAGACATATTTACTTATTACAAAGTATTGGATATTAAGAAATTGGTAAAAATTTGTTTATTAGAAAATGGATATATGATGATTATCTCTTTAAAAAAGTGTGGATAGGTACCTGTGAGAGCTAGAATTAATTAATGTCTTCAATTGTGTATACATTTGTAGGTTAGGTATCATTATTTGATTAGGAATTTCTTCAAAAAAATTGACATTTTAGCTTTTTAAAACAAGTTAACTGGGAATAACATTAAATAGAACATGATATATGGTCAAATTATATTAAATAATACCAATAACAAATTTGATGAAAAAGTAATAGTTGCTGATTTGATTAGTTACGTCTACCGATAGAACCTCCTTAATTATAAAAGGTGATTTTTCTCAAAACCGAAGTTATCAATTTTTTATATTTTATTTTAACTGCTGATAAATAAGGATTTTTTTTTAGTTATACCAATGTGGTGTTTTTTGCCATTAAAAACCTATTAACAATTTTTAGTTTCGCTCATAGAGTTTTAAACGAATATTTTGTTAATATAACCTTTCTTCTTAAAATTCGTTTGTTTGTAGGTTTTTTCCATAAGTACAACATGTACGAGCTTTGAATTTATTTAATAATTTCATAATATTTTTTTTATCTTCTAGTATTAAGGAGAAAAATTATTTCAAATGTCATCTACTTCTAAAGAAGTTAAATTTTCTTAAAATTAGTTAAGATGTTTTGGATTGTGTCCGTTGGTTTTAGTAAATATTGTATTTTTCATTTTCCATTTCTCACTTTTCTATTATCCCTATATATCTAATGCACTAATGACGTTGAAGTAATACCCCTTTCCTCTGCATACTTTTTTCGGTCTTATATTTTCCTTATTAGACAACCATTTCCAGGCTTCAAAATTTTATTAGTTTATTTAAATTCTATGGAAAATGAAAATATAAAAACTCTAAGCTAGCAAACACGAAATTGTTGCTTTACTTAATTTTTCCTTATTAATTCTCATTTATCTTTGTACTTTCTTCAATATTCTTCTTTATTTTTATTTTCTCTCCTATCGCACCGTGCATCACTTAGAAATAATAATTTAATCTTTTCAATTTATCAAAACTTGCTCCTTTTTAATACATTATTTTGCTTATAGTTTTACTATTCCGCATGTTGTTTTTCTCTATATTTATTATAACCTTCTACATTTCAGTAACTTTCATTAACTTTTATTTTTCTTTCCAATTCTCTACTCCTACAATCTTTTATTTTTGGACATACAATAAATTACACTCAATTCATTTTTAATATTTATATTCTTATAATGACTACCAACGTCCCACTTCCATCAGTAATTTCATGCCCTCTGACTTTTGTAAAGAAAGATGTAAAAATGGTATATTGCTGAAACTTCAGAAATACTAAAAACGCTTTATCAACGAATCAATAGTTTATTGTTGAAAATGCTCCCAGCACTTTTAAGAGACATGAAAGTTAGAAGTTCATAAAATATTTTCATATATTTCGAGAAAAATTAAATTTATAGTTTTAATACATTATTACTATTATTATTATTTTATAATTTATTTACATTTTAAAAATTTTAATTTTAAAATTTAATGTCAGATTTCTGTGGGCAATTTTAAAGCCAATTTGATGACATTCATTGTTGAAATCGAAAAAAGAGTGAGTATAATAACTTATAATAATAGTATATCATATAAGTTAGTATGCAATACCACGAATCTACAATAAATTAATATCTACCGTAATCTTTCGCGTGTTGTAAGAATGCCCCAAAATAATTTAAACAATGAAATTTATACTTTTCTAAAAAGATTCACATATTTCTTTCCCTTGTAAAAACTCTTAATAATCTAATTTAAAAAATTCTTTGAAAATTCAAAACTTTCTAGTAAAATTCCTTTATTAAAATGCAACAATATTTACGAAATAACTTTAATTTATATCTTGATTTACGTTTATTTTTACTATAGGGAATTATTGCGTTTATTGCTGTATGCAGTAATTTGCAACAACAAATTCTAACTAGAATTTTAACAGCACTTAAAGACGAGTTCCAAAAAAGAGACAAACAAGTAATTCAAATAATAGGGCCCAGTGAAAAGGAGATATTTTTTGCTTGCAAGGACGTATTTGCTGAAGCAGATTATTTAACATCATGGTACCACTTTAAAATGGTAATTTTTATATTCCAAATTTAAATCATCCAGAACAAAAATGTTCTTGAAAATCTCAGGAAATTTATTCTAAATCTATATAAATCTAATAAGCGGATGTAAAAAAATAATTCTGATTTTTTTACGATTATTTAGTAATCCTCCTTAATAATTCCTGTAGATTGCAAATAATTGAAAGGGAAGTATTAATCAAGTTAAAATTTTCATCAAACACAATCTATAATTTTTTGCTTCTAACAGGGATCACAGTTTTCCCCCTTTTTCCCCTATTTTTTAATAATTTACTTCTATTAAAATAAATGTCCAGGAATAATAATACTTCAGACAACATCAAAATACTTAGAATATTTTAAAATACTTCAAAATATGTAAATTACGTAAAATTACATTAAAATACTTCAAACTACTTCGAAATACTTCAAAATATTTAAAAATACTTTAAACGACTCTAAAATAGTTGAAAATCCTTTCTTTTACTTTAAAAGACTTCAAAATATTTAAGTATTTTAAAAATTAGTTTAAAATACTTCAAAATCCTTTAGATTACTTTAGAAGACTTCAAAATATTTAATGATACTGCAAAGTAGATATAATTTTTTAAAATATTAGTAGGTACTTCAAGTATTAAATAAGTTATAAAAAGATTTTAAAAGATTTTAATAATATTTAAAATACTTCAGAGTACCTTAAAATGCTTCAAAATATTTTAAAAAAACTTAAAATTCTTTCTATATGTAATTATTACTATATCTAATTTCATATGAAATTTTTAGAAAATGAAACAAATATTTTCAATCTGACGTTGTCCAAATTGGAGATGAAACTAAATGAGAAAAAAATGCTAGAATTGAAAAACGTGTGGAGAGTATTAGGTGAATATTTAGGGTAAAACTCTTCAACCGGTCCAACTGAAATATTATATTAAGCAACAACGTTTAAAAGGAAACCATTTATTACCATTAATGTTTGTAACACGAGTAACAGTTCAACGACGCTTCAAGTGCACTCGAGATATGAACATTGTGCATAAATACAGGGAAAGAAATTTGCAGGAAAAATTCATGTGCTTAAAGGGAAATTGAGTGCAAGATTTGTTCCTTTCAATATTACGATGCTTTCCAGGAAATTGTTACTAATTTTCCATCAATTTCTCTGAACAGCTCCGTAAAATCCTAAAGAATGAACCTCACATCCATTTTACCGTTAAAGTACAGGCATTCTTCCTGTAAATTTATCTCTGTGTATAAACGTAAACAAATTAAACTGAGTTTCAACCCATGTTGTTTATTATATCTTTTATTCAAAATCGAGGTGATTTAAAATAATAAGTAAAAAAATTGAACGTCATTTATTTATTCAACCATTAGAAAATGGCGCCTTGTTTTCCAGAGAAAAGAAAAAAACATAGACCATCCATAGAATTTTTCCCTTGGGAATACAAGAATGACATTTTCTTATCAAACAAAGTTTTCATTTTAATAAATGAAGCGGTTTTTATATTTTAGTTGTAAAATTTAAAATTACAATAAACATGCTAAATGTAATTATTTGATATTTAAAATTTTTAGAAGAGATCGTTAATGTGTTGGTAAAAGATAAATCCGACATTTGCAATTATTTAGACGGTCAAGAAGTAAGACAGCTTCAAATTATCAAAGACGTAAAAGACCATCCAACTGTTCAAAATGCATTAGGGGATCTATCAGACAAGTAATTTTTAAATTAATTATGTATTTTGTAAAACAAGCGAGTCAAGAAGGAAGCTTTTCAAGACTTAAAGATTTTGAGATTTATTTTACTGATTCACTTAATTAATAAAGCAAAAATAAGACCCATTTATTTTTGTTTTATACTTTTATTATATTTTGTTATTATATTACGATTTTGTTATTGTATTACGATTGATACGTTATAAACATAAGGTTATTCACTGAGTATAGTTTGCATGTTATTTAAGATTTCGATAGTATACACCCAGAGTCGACTTTACTGAATAAGATATCATTAGTAAGACAATTTGTATCTGTTAATGTAAAAAATCTTTGCGAACTTGAATTTGATCAAGTTTTTTAATAAAACATTTACATGGATAATTAACAAAAATATATTTCTAGATGGGATGTGAAAATTCTCAACAAATCATTTCTAAAAACAATTGAAGACGAACTGAAAATTTTCCCAGGTATTGAATTTTATTTAATTCTTTATGCTTTTTGATACTTTTGTACTCGTTTTCATCATGAATATATAACACAAAAATGATCGATTATTCATCTTTATATTACATTCAAAGTTATTTTTTACAACTTTAACACTTCAGAAGTCACATATCTTAATGATTTATCTAAAAAAAATTGTTTTGTCATTTTTGTTGAATTGAATTATTTTAAATTGGGTTTACATTAATTTTGTTGACAAAATAGAAGAAAAATTGTTAAATACTAAACATAGATAATTAATTTAAATTGTATGTTTTAGAAACGAAAAGAAGATCAGTGCCTTATTATGTACCCAAAGAAAAGCCCACTTCTAGTGGCCCCAAATCACTACCAATGTCAAACACTACAAAACGCTCAATAACTCCACCAAGGTCAAATTCTTCAACAAGAAACCGAAAGTTAGGCAGATCAATTACTCCTCAAAAATCCGAAATTTCGAAAAAAGACAGGTATACTAGCTCTTTAAAAACCTCCACTCTACCAAAGAGAAATGATTCAAAAATACTTACTGATTTACTTATATACAGGAGTCCACCAAGATCAAAAGAATCGAAAAGATATAAGCATATTACTTCAGCCAGGACCATTTCTTCATCGATGTCCAAAGCTTCAGGTGCAAAGACACGACGTTCAAGATCAACCACTCCATCAAACTCAAACAACAGAAAAATGTCCAATGCTTCATCAAAGCACAGTACATCTTATAGGTTCAACTCTCAAGAGGCTTCAAGCTCTTCTAGAAGGCACGCCAGGCATCATAAGTTAAACTTCGCTTCTCCCAGGCCAAGTTCTATATCAAGGTCAGCCTTAGCAACAAAATCCAAGCACACCACTCCTCCGCGTTCCAATTCCCCACAAACTTTAAGCTCTTCAAAGAGACATACCAAACATCATAGATCTAACACTCCATTGGGTCGAAAACTTTCGTCTAAATCAGTCGAAACTAAAGAATCAAGAAGCACCACTCTTCTGAGGTGTAGCAGTCCATTAAAGTTTAACAAATCGCAAAAATCCACCGCTTCAATCATCTCCAATCATCCGCGTTTCATGGATGCACTAGATTCCAGGTCTTCAAGGAAGAATAACAAGCCTCCTAGATTCAACACTCCATCAGATCCCAATTTTTCACCTAGGTCAATAGAAAAGAAAAAATACATGCGCACCTCTCGATCGTGCTCCAACTCTTCACTGACATCGAGCTCTTCAAAGGAAAATACCAGACCGCAACAATATAACACTCCATCCAAGTCCAACCTTTTATCTAAATCAATCGAAAGAAAACAATTCAAGCGCACCACTCGTTCGCGTTCCATCTCTTCATCGACTTCAAGCTCTTCAAGGAAGCACACCAAACATCGAAGATCTACCACTCCAGCAAAACACAAGCACACTTCTCGTCCAGGCACCCTCTCTCCATTAATTTCAAGCTCTTCAAAGAAGAATATTGAAAATAATCGATATAACATTCCATCGGAGCACAAGCTTCTTCAAAATCTGTCATCTCCTTCAGTCAAAAGGATAGAATCCGAGCGCACATCTCGTTCTCGCTACATCTCTCCACCGACATCAAGCTCTTCAAGGAAGCATGCTAAACATCGTAGATCTAACACTTCACCAGAGCCTGACGATTCATGTAGATCATTTGAAATGAGAGAATCAAGAAATAACACTACACCGAGGTCTAGCACTTTATCGAAGATAAACCGATCTCAAGAATCTACACCTTCGTCAAGGTACACACCTCCACCAAAATCAGTGGAAACAATAGAATCATGGCACACCACTTCACCGAAATGCATCACTCCATCCAAGATAAATCAATCGCAAAAATCTTCAACTTTATTAAGGTGCACCACTCCTCCGCGCTGCACTTCTCCACCAACTTCGAGATCTTCAAATAAGTATACCCACCTTCGTAGATCTAATTCTCAATCGAAACCTAACCCTTCAATTAGGTCAGTCGAAAAAGAAGAAAATATACGCAAGTCTCGTCCACGTTTCACCTCTCCATCATCTTCGAGCTCTTCAAAAAAGCATACCAAACGTCGCAGGTCTAATACTCTATCGGTGCCTAACCTTTCATCTAGAATAGTGGAAACAGCGGAATCCAAGCGAGTCACTTTACCAAAATTCATAACTCCGTCAAAGATAACTCGATCGCCAAAATCTGCAGCTTTGTTAAAGTGCACCTCTCCTCCGCGATGCATTTCGTCACCATCTTCGAGCTGTTCAAAAAAGTATACCAACCCTCGTAGATCCAACACTCCATCCAAACCCAACACTTCAAGTAGATCAGTCGAAATGGAACAAAAAAGAAGCATGTCTCGTCCGCGTTCCATCTCTCCTCTGACTTCGAGCTCTTCAAAGAAGCAAACTAAACGTCGCAGATGTAATACTCCATCTTACCTTTCATCTAGCTCAGTAGAAACGACAGAATCCAGACGCTTCACTTCACCGAAGTGCATCACTCCGTCCAAATAAATCGATCGCCAAAATCTGCAGCTTTTTCAAGATACACCACTTCTCCGCGCCGAATTTCTCCAGTGTCTTCAAGCTCTTCAAAGAAGCATACCAACCCTCGTAGACCTAATACTCCATCGAAGACTAATCTTGCATTTAGGTCTGTGGAAACAAAGGATTGTAGACACAACTCTCGTCCATGCTCCATCTCTCCAACGACTCCGAGATCTTCAAAGAAGCATACTAAAGGTAATAAATCTGACACTCAATCGGAGCTTGAGCTTTTAACAAAGTTAATCGAACTTAAAGAATCAATGCGCACCAGTCCTCCGAGGGCAAGTATTCCATCAAAATTAAACCAATCGCAAAAATCGACTGTCTCATCTAAAAAGATCACAGCTTTACGTTCCATTTCTTCACCAATATCAATAAATTCAAACAGGTGCAACAGTCCTCTAACAGCAATTACTTCTCTAAGACCGACCACTGCAGAAACGTCAAATGTAACAAAAAATGTAGGACACACCTCTCTTGTAAGACCAACCGCTTCATTAAAATCAAAGCAATTGCAAGAAACCTCTGTTTCATCCAAATGCACTAAAGCTCGACATTCAATCTCCCCACCAATAACAATAGATTCTAGCAGTTGCAGCAGTCCTGCAACATCGATTATTCTTCCTAGATCAACCACTGTATCAAAGTCCGATATAACTCAAACTTTTAGACACACCACTCCTCCGAGGTCTAGCACTCCATCAAAAATGAACCGTTTGCAAAAATCCCCAGTTTCATTTAAAAATACTACTCCGCGTTCTACCTCTTCAGCAATATCAATAGATTTAAGCAGTAACAAAAATCCTTCAATTTCGAAGACTCTTCCAAGACCAACCACAAAATCAAGGTCTAACTTGACTCAAAAGTTTAACTCATCTCCTCAGCCGAACACTACAAAAAGAAATAAGAGCTCTATCCGTTCAAAATCAAGATTATCTTTGACATCGTCTACATCGAATTCGAATACTTCTTCAAGCTCAAGTCCTACATCCAACTCAAAATTGTCATCGAGCTCAGAAGACTCATCAAGCTCAGAAGCATCCTCAAGCTCAAAAACTTCATCTAAATTGACCAGCTCATTGCGCTCAAGTCATATATCGAAAAATGGAACATCTGAGGCATCCAAGTTAATGTCTAAATTCAGAAATATTTGCAGAAACGAAATACTGTCTCATTCAAATGAAGCTGATTCCATTGAAGAGTCAATTGAAATTTTTGATAACAAAAAAGGTATTTGCACGTTTACATTTTGTTTCAAATCTGTTCTTTCTTTAAAAAATATATTAAAGTACAATTTATTGCCATGTAAGTAATTAAACTGTAAATATTTTATCGTATTTGAGCTTTACAAACAAATCCATTAATTTATAAACAAACCTTACAGCGAGCAATTAAAACTTTAAGAATTATTAGTAAGCTAAAAATTAAAACTTTTGTTAGAGTATTAAGCTTTTATTGAAATTTTCATAAAATTCTGTTATTTTAGAATTTCAAAAATGCAATGCTTGCTTTTTTAAATATGATGAAACAGGCTTTCTACTGGTCCTGAAAATCCCACAATTACTAAAAAATTATAAAATGAGTAATAATAAAAACATTTTGAAATTTTAATATTTTATATTTTTTTAAAATTAATAATAAATTAAATTTTTAATAACTTATTTGAATATTTGTATTGAAATTTCTAAAAATAAATACATAATAACTAACAAAACATTTTGAACATGATGAGAATATTGTAAATGTTTGTCCTGAAAATGTCCTGGAATTTCGAGAGGGTTTTTCAGTAGACACCCTGCAAAATTGAATATAAAAGTTTTTGTACTCTTTTCTAATTACTATATAGTGTCACGTAAATTGACAAACTTTTTCTCAGCTTTTATAATATCAATAAATTTAGCTTAATACGTATGTGTATTTATAACTTTCCCTACATTTATTTAATTTACATTTGGTTAAATTGTTTTATTAGAAATTTATTTTTCAAAACTTATTTTTTCTAACTTAGTAATTTTCTGAACACTAAATTTCTCTTCTTTATAAAATGTTTTAGAAAATATTCAAGGCCGAAGTGTACTTCATGATTGTATCCAAGAAACAAGTCGTGGTAGAGCTCGAGGAAGACGCCCTGGTAGTACCCGTGGAACAAGTCGTGGTAGTGTCCGTGGAACTAGTCATTGTACAGAACGTGGTACAAATCGTGGCACAGGTCGTGGCACAGGCCGTGGCACAGGTCGCGGCACAGGTCGCGGCACAGGTCGCGGCACAGGTCGCGGCACAGGTCGCGGCACAAGTCGTGGTACAGGTCGTGGTACAGGTCGTCGCACAGGTCGTGGTTACGGCAGAGATTCTGGCCGTGGAAACGAACACAGTGAGGAACAATAAGAAAAGGTTACCAAAAATTATATGATTAAATTTAATAATGTTCGTTCATTAATTGTTTACTTTAAAGAATTCGAAGTAATTTAAATGTTTCACTTTAAAACTGTTTTACAAATAAATATTACTATTCAATAAAATAAATCTATTTTCTTTGTACACAGTACTCTTTAACTAAAATTAACATTTTAATGAAAGGTTTAAGTTAAGCAATTCTGTTTAATAAACTAAATTATTGCAGAAAATTATGGTCTTTTTAATTTTTTCATATTTTTGCTTACTCTTATAAAATTATTTATTGCAAGAGAACAAGATATAAAGCTGACAATCTGAAAACTTACAGTACAAATCCAAAAAATACATTTTAGAAACAAAATTGCAATTATTACTAATTTTTGTTTAAATACATGGTGGATTTCACATGAAATGTCAAACAAGAGAAAAGTATCCCGATTTTTTTCAAACTTTCGTTATGAACAGTCCTATGGGTCATTAATTTATCAGATAAATATTTTGCGATTTTATCAAAAATAGTAGGAGTGGAAGGGTGTGGCATGTGGGGGATTTCGGAGTTTCTTCATATCGCGCTCGACTTTTATTATTTATTCTGTTTTATTGAATAGATGGAAAATTTTCATCGGACATTGTTTTTTTAGATTTTTACATAAGCCTTCGATTAGTGAAGTGCATTTTCATTTTTTCTTTTAATTTCAAAATGATTTTTTAAAATTAAAATAAATTTGAGTTTTTCTCAAAGGTCGGCCTTTTTAATGTTTTTAAAAATATTTTGAAATAAAAGTTGAGATTTGTTTTCTATGAAATACGTAAGTTTTAAAACATCCTCTTTTTTTGTTCTCAAGAAATTAAATGACAAATACCGCGCGACGCGCGAAACAGTGCACATCGTCGTCTCCACGTCCTCCGTTGCAACTCGCAAGAGACTAGCGCCGCCATTTCGCGCGTCACTTAGTATTCACCCATTAATTTATTGAGAACAAAAAAAAGGATGTTTTGGGAAGTTATTTATTTCATTGGAAAAAAACCTCAGGTGTCATTTAAAAATATTTTAAAAAGAATTGAAACGCCCCAACTTTCAGAAAAACTCAAATTTATGTGTAATATTGAAAAATCATGTTTAAATTACAAACAAAATGAAATTGCACTTCACCAATCGAAAGCTTATGAAAAAATCTATAAGAACCATGCTCGATGAAATTTTTCTATCTATTCAATAAAACAAAATAAATAATAAAAGTCGAGCGTGACATTAGAAAAACTCAGAAATGTCACCCCCTCCCACTCCTGCAATTTTTGATAAAATCTCCAAATATTTATCTGAAAAATTAATGACTCATAGGACTGTTCATAACGAGAATTTGAAAAAAATGGGGAAATTTTTTTTTAGTTGGACATTTACGTAAAATACACCATATACGGAATATAGATCAATCAATTTGTTTTTTAATGTAGACTAGCGCCTCTGCCGGCCGCAAGCGGCCGGCAGCATTGATTTTCTTTTTCTTTTTTTTTTCTTAATTATTCTTACATTTTAACCATTTTCTTCTAAATATATTTCACATATTTTACCAAATATTTCACAAATAAATTAAATTTATTAAATTTCGTATTTCATTATATTATATTAATGTATTTTTAAAATTATGAATTTATTTTTTCCTTCAAA
>WNHD01004503.1:0-18418 GCA_011057455.1 Ganaspis sp. Gsp50 | reverse complement strand
ATTATTATAATTTTTCTATGATCTGCATATTTTGTTGTAATATTTATGGAAAAAGGGTAATTTATTGTAGCCCGTTTACTTAATAAATTAAAATTAAAATTAAATTAAAATTTCATTTACAAATAAATGAATAAATAGAATAAAAATAAATGAAAGTCGTTTCATTTACAAATAAATAAATAAAATAAAAATAACTGAAAGTCATTTCATTTACAAATAAATGAATAAATAGAATAAAAATAAATGAAAGTCATTTCATTTACAAATAAATAAATAAAATAAAAATAAATGAAAGTCATTTCATTTACAAATAAATGAATAAATAGAATAAAAATAAATGAAAGTCATTTCATTTACAAATAAACGAATAAATAAAATAAAAATAAGTAAAAGAGTGAGATTTGAAAAAATGGATGATTTGAATGAAAGCAATGATTGGGAAAAGAGCTTTTGGCGCATGGTGATTGGTCCGAAAAAGGAAGATTAAGCAGTGAGAAATTAAAGTGCTGTCAGAAGCAGTGATAAGGTGTGAATAAAATGGTTATTTCAGAGCAACAAAGGCGGTTTATTTCGACCACGACCGTAGAGACTGGACCAAAGACTGACGTAATTTTAAAACGGCTGGTGTAACTCACCAACTGTCGACGACCACCCCTTGGCTCCAGGGACAATGCTCTATTCCCTCTACCCCCATTCTCTTCAATAGCCAACCACCACTTTATTGACGACCGACGGTCACCGCGATTCACACCTTCTGCATATTGTTGCTGCATCATTCCACTCCCTCCAATTGTCCGCTGCTCTCTTTCACTTGCTCTTTAATTTCCTCGAGACGATTTTCTTCCTTTTCAATACTTACGCTTTCTCAAAGAGGAAATATTTTAGTTCTAATTCCAAGAATCCATTCAATCACTTTACATTTGTAATTAATATTGTCATTAAAATAATGAAATTGCGAAGAGAAGTAGGCCCACGAGTTTTAAGATTCAGAAAAACACAGTTTTCTTGAAAGTATCAACTTGATAGCAAAAAGTATCAAATTGATCACAGAAAGTATCAAATTGTTCACAGAAAGTATCAAATTGATCACAAAAAGTATGAAATTGATCACAAAGTATCAAATTGATCACAGAAAGTATCAAATTGATAACAGAAAGTGTCAAATTGATCACAAATTATCAAATTGATCACAAAAAGTATGAAATTGACCACAAAGTATCAAATTGATCACAGAAAGTATCAAATTGATCACAGAATGTATCAATTCGATCACAGAATGTATCAAATTGATCACAGAAAGTATCAAATTGATCACAAAGTATCAAATTGATCACAGAAAGTGTCAAATTGATAACAGAATGTATCAAATTAATCACAAAGTATCAAATTGATCACAGAATGTATCAAATTGATCACAGATAGTATCGAATTGATCACAAAGTGTATCGAATTGATCACAAAATCTCCATAAATTTTTGATAACAATTTGATACTTTTTAATAAACTCTGAAAAGAAATGGCGCGAGTTTGATGATTCGGAAAAAGAAAGATGACACTAGTTTCTGAGAAATAAATATGGCAGTCGTTTTTGAGGAAAAAAGATGGCACTAGTTTAGAGGTTAAGAAGCAGAAAGGAATGACAGGAGTTTATAAAAATCGGAGAGGAATGATAGAGAGAAAGAGGAGAAAAGCCGCAAAAAGAGGAGACGAAAGCGCTTGGCTACACATATAGGAAATGTATGTGGCCCACTGGTTCTATGTTATACGATCTATGCAAACGATTTATAGCCTTGCGGTAGACAGTTAGTAGTTATATGCTAGCTCATGTATAAAACTTATATAAAACACGCGTATTTTCCAAATACCGTATCTATCTTCCAACACTAGAATTATGAGATTTTTCAATAGTGAAAAACAATAGTTTCCTAACACGGAAAAAATGCTGGGAGTTGCAAGTACTATAGTAAAGTAGTAACGCAAATGCCACAGCATGTAGTGGGAATTACAACTAGAGTTGTATAGTTGAGTCTGCGCAGACGAATCGTGACTTCTTTTCGACTGGCAAACTTTTTTTCGGTCATTTGCAATCATTTTACAAAGCGTGTTACAATTTTAATAAAAAGTGTTTTTTTTTATAATTTTTAAACAATAATACTTCAGACTAATTGGAAATACTTCAAAATTACTTAAAAATATTTTCAAATACTTCCCAATACTTCAATATATTTAACAACACTTAAAAAGACTTAAAAAGAATTAAAAAGACTTAAGAAGACTTAAGAAGACTTAAAAAGACTTTAAAAGACATAAAAGGACTTAAAAAAATTTCAAAAGGCTTAAAAAGACTTCAAAATACTTCAAAATATTTCAAAATATTAGAATATACTTAAAATTACTTTAAAATAGTTCAAAATCATTTATATTATCAAAATATCTAAAAGTAGTTAAAATCTCTTTAAAATATTTCCAAATGCTTTCCAATGATATAAAATACTTCAAAATTTTTTAAAATATTTAAAAATAGTTAACATGTCTTTAAAGTACTTCGAAAATTTTTTAAATATTTGGAATTTATTTAATTAAAATATTTCAAAAACCTTCAGACTGTTTCAAAATACTTCCAAATATTTAAAAATATTTAGAATTTATTTATAGTATATTAAGCATCTAGTGGCTAAAGCTTGTCTTTTATTTGTGAGACTAATGTTTGAAGCACGAGTGGTCTCAACTTCTCTAAAATACTTCTAACTTCTTCAAAATGCTTCAGAACATTTGAAAATACATAATAATACATAAAAATACTTAAAAATATTTAAAAATATCTTTAATATATTCCAAAATACTTAAAATTAGTTTGAAATACTTCAGACTACTGCAAAATACTTCAAAATATTTTAAAATACTTCAAAATACTTAAAATTAGTTTGAAATACTTCAGACTTCTTAAAAATACTTTCAATTACTTTTAAATATTCAAAAATACTTAAAACTACTCTAAAATACTTTGAAATATTCAAAAATATTTAAAACTACTCTAAAATACTTCTGACTTCTTCAAAAAACTTCAAAATATTTGAAAATACATAAAACTACCTAAAAATACCTAAAAATACTTAAAATGTCTTGAAAATATTCCAAAATACTTTCAGCTACTTTGATATACTTCAAACCTTCTTCAAAATACTTCAAAATATTTAAAAATTCGTAAAATGTCTTTAAAATATTCCAAAATAATTAAAACTACTGTAAAATACTTCAGATTGCTTAAAAATACTTAAAATTACTTTAAAATATTTGCAAATACTTAAAACTTCTCTAAAATACTCCAGATTACTTCAAAATACTTAAAAATATTTAAAAACATTTGAAAATACTTAAAAATACTTGAAAATACTTAAAACCTACAGTTGGTATTTACCTTCAGTCGGTATTTGCCTACAGTTGGTATTTACCTACAGTCGGTATTTGCATAAAGTCGGTATTTACCTACAGTCGGTATTTGCATACAGTCGGTATTTGCATACAGTCGGTATTTACCTTCAGTTGGTAAAATTCACTACCAGAATTAGACCAAACAATGTTTCGACTAAATAAGCATTCGTATTCTACACAATTCATTTTTTATTCAAATCTACGATGAGTTTCAATCTATTCTTGTCATTCTTATTTCAACTTGTAATTTTCGTTTCATCTCGTCATTTTCGTTTCAACTCGTCACTTTCGTTTCATCTCGTCATTTTCGTTTTATCTCATCATTTTCATTTCATATTGTCATTTTCATTTCATTTTGTCATTTTCATTTCATTTTCACGGCAAAAACTTATGCTCGCTTCTGCGGCAGATACGAGCGATGCAAAACGACATAGAATGTAGCGCCATTGTGTTCATATTTGCCGCAATTCAAGTTAAACAGTGCTCAATTTGAGCCCAGATTTTTTCTGTGTTGTAATTAAATCTTGTAATTTTCATCAAGTAATTATTTTCATCATGAATATCCAAGAATATGTTTGCAATTGTAGAAGCAAAAGCAAATGGGATGTTGTGTTGGGGAAAAAATATGTAGCGACGGAATTTATGCATGCTGAGGATAGATGTTAGTATCAAGCTTCTCTTTATGTTCACGTTTTGCTATCAAGGACGATCCTTCTCGTTTCGGAAGTGCCATATCCGATGCAGGTCCGGTGCCCGGGCAGGTTTAGCTAGTTCTGTTTCCTCTCTCTCTTCTCTCATTTCCAACCTCCCACTTCTCACCTTCTCTCTGGTCCTTCTGACCTCCTATAACGATCGAGAAGCTGAGTTAATCAATAAGAACCTATCGCAAGAAAATTGCCACAAAGAAGTCTTCCTCTAATGACCAAATCCATGCAATTTACAAATGGCTTCCCTTCCTACTACTTACTCTCATCTTAATACTGTTAAGTGTCTCAAATCTCTTGCTCTGCCTTGAAAATCCTCCGTTAATCGTATAAGAAAAAAAAATTAAGCCGTCTCTGAAAAATCTTGGTTTTTAATAATTCGAGAGCTTTCGAGAAGGGTTCAAACGGAAAGAGTGGTAATAATGAAATGCAATAAATATGTAAATAAATGTGCAATAGGTGCAAAAATGCAATAAATATGTAAATAAATGTGCAATAGGTGCAGAAATGCAATAAATATACGCAATAAATAAGATATAATAGATATAAATAAAAATCGAGATAAAAATACAGTTAACGAAAATAATGAAGTTTTGAAATTGAGTAAAGAAACCTTGAGTTAAAAATACTCTTAAATGTGATCTAATGATTGAAATTCTCGGCTTATCGGATCGTCTGTCTATTGGTCGTAATTAAATAAAGTGACATTCGCCCTAGATCATAAAGTCAATTGAGCCCAATTAGAATCAAGTTATTGGGTTTTTAAGATTTTTGAAACCAATATAATACACAGAAAAATTGTCACGATTACAATGCTTCCTCTATAAGGAAGCAAAAACAAAGTCTTAAACTGTTTACATCTTAAAACCATAATGACTGAAAGTCAGCAAATTTTATGTCTTATAACAAGATAAAGTCAGTTTTAAGTCTTAAAATCCAACTCTTGATTCTGAAATTTAGTTGAAATTGGATCTGATGTAAACGGGTTCAGACTAAAATGGTCTGAAAGTAAGACTTATTTTTTACAGTGATACTCTTATCGTGATTTTGTCAAGAAATTAATTTGAGGATAAACGAGAAACACTGGATATTGTAAAGAAATGCGTAAAATACTGTAGTTTATTATTTAACGCGCTGGGCACTTTTTAATGGAGAGATTTGCATTGTAGATAAGATTTATGAGACTTTGGTTAAAAAGAGAGTGTTTGTAATTAGGGAGAGGTGGGAGCTCATCTCACCAGAGTTTGTAGAATTAATAAAGCTTTTTCCTTCAGTTAGTTTCTATTATGAAACAGAGGCAAAACTGAGTTGTTGAAGAGGAGTTTCACGCCTCTCAAACTCACCTCGCGACCAATGTGCTAGATAGATGCGTTCTCTCGTTCATTCCCCGTAGACTTTAACTCGCACTCGCTAATTTACGTACGACAAACACTATTCGTAACTTTCTACTTATACTCAGTGTGCTTTCGAGGGTTATATAGAGAAGCTAGGTGAATCGTACAAGCCTATTTTATCCCGCAAGCATCCTCTATAGAATTAGGAGTCTACGTTCTCTGTCTACATAACACACTTATAGACATTTAATACTTAATTTAATTTATAGACATTTGCATACTGCTGCACACTAATTGGCATTTTTTGTGTATTTTCTGCGCCATTTTTCACTTTCTTTGGTTTTTTCGTTGATTGAATTTAATTGTTATTTTCTCTGTTTTTTCATTGATTGAACTTCATTGTTATTTTCTTTGTTTTTTTTCTTCATTGATTGAACTTCATTCTTAGTTTCTTTGTTTTTTCATTGATTCAACTTCATTGTTACTTTCTTTGTTTTTTCATTGATTGAACTTCATTGTTATTTTCTTTGTTTTTTCATTGATTGAAACTCATTGTTACTATCCTTGTTTCTTTGGTTTTTTCGTTGATTGAATTTCATTGTTACTTTCTTTGTTTTTTCGTTGATTGAATTTCATTGTTACTTTCTTTGTTTTTTCATTGATTCAACTTCATTGTTACTTTCTTTGTTTTTTTCTTGATTGATTCAACTTCATTGTTAATTTCCTTGTTTTTTCATTGATTGAATTTCCTTGTTACTTTCTTTGTTTTTTCATTGATTGAACTTCATTGTTACTTTCTTAGTTTTTTCATTGATTCAACTTCATTGTTACTTTCTTTGTTTTTTTCTTCTTCATTGATTCAACTTCATTATTACTTTCTTTGCTTTTTTATTGATTGAACTTCATTGTTACTTTCTTTGTTTCCTTGTTTCTTAGTTTTTTCATGGATTCAACTTCATTATTACTTTCTTTGCTTTTTTATTGATTGGACTTCATTGTTACTTTCTTTGTTTTTTTTCTTCATTGATTCAACTTCATTATTACTTTCTTTGTTTTTTCATTGATTGAACTTCATTGGTACTTTCTTTGTTTCTGTGTTTCTTAGTTTTTTCATTGATTCAACTTCATTGTTACTTTCTTTGTTTTTTTCTTCATTGTTACTTTCTTTGTTTTTTCTTCATCGATTGAACTTCATTGTTACTTTCTTTGTTTTTTCTTCATTGATTCAACTTCATTGTTACTTTCTTCGTTTCTTTCTTTATTGATTCAACTTCATTGTTACATTCTTTGTTTTTTCTTCATCGATTGAACTTCATTGTTACTTTCTTTGTTGTTTTTTCTTCATCGATTAAATTTCATTGTTACTTTCTTTGTTTTTTTTCTTCATTGATTGAACTTCATTGTTACTTTCTTTGTTTTTTTCTTCATTGTCTGAACTTCATTGTTGCTTTCTGCGGTTTTTTCTTCATTGTTTGAACTTCATTGTTACTTTCTGTGTTTTTTTCTTCATTGATTCAACTTCATTATTACTTTCTTTGTTTTTTCATTGATTGAACTTCATTGGTACTTTCTTTGTTTCTTTGTTTCTTTGTTTCGTTGTTTCTTATTTTTTTCATTGATTCAACTTCATTGTTACTTTCTTTGTTTTTTCTTCATTGTTACTTTGTTTTTTAATTGATTCAACTTCATTGTTACTTTCTTTGTTTTTTCTTCATTGATTCAACTTCATTGTTACTTTCTTTGTTTTTTCTTCATCGATTGAACTTCGTTGTTACTTTCTTTGTTTTTTCTTCATCGATTAAATTTCTGTTTTTTCTTCATCGATTAAATTTCATTGTTACTTTCTTTGTTTTTTTTCTTCATTGATTGAACTTCATTGTTACTTTCTTTGTTTTTTTCTTCATTGATTGAACTTCATTGTTACTTTCTTTGTTTCTTTTCTTCATTGATTGAACTTCATTGTTACTTTCTTTGTTTTTTGTCTTCATCGATTGAATTTCATTGTTACTTTCTTTGGTTTTTTCATTGATTGAACTTCATTGTTACTTTCTTTGATTTTTTCCTCATTAATTGAATCCATTAATATTTCGGCATTTGCTTTGATTTTTTCTGCAGTAATTTTGTCGTACGTGTATTAATTTATGTGACACACAATTTATACATGTATATTCACTTTGGTTCACACACAGGTACGTAAATACGTAGCTCGGGAGTCGTATTTGTTCTCTTACTCTCTCTAAGGCGAAGTATGCTAATGCATATGAATATGCATCGATGACTTGAAACTACAGCGAAAATAATTCTCTGAATTTATCCGGTTAAATCTCACTCCCTCTCACTATCTCCTGCTATTTGCTCTCACCTAGCCTCTCTTGTGGTAGAATTCAAGTCCCAAACTTGCATACCTATCAGGTTAAAGCAACGACCCTTATCTCCTTGGTAATTTAGCTTTTTAAATCGTTTGTCAAAGTCGGAAAATCTAGTACCTTTATTTTATGACTCGAAAGAGTTTTAAAAATATCCAAATTGCGCTTTCGTTATTGACTTACTTGTAGTTTTAATAATTTATTAACTATAGGGATTTTAATAATTTATTAACTTTAGGGATTTTAATAATTTACTATCTTTAGTGGTTTTAAGAATTTACTAACTTTAGTAGTTTTAATAATTTACAAACATTAGTGGTTTTAATAATTTGCAAACATTAGTGGTTTTAATAATTCAGAAACATTAGTGGTTTTAATAATTTGCAAACATTAGTAGTTTTAATAATTTGCAAACATTAGTTGTTTTAATAATTTGCAAACATTAGTTGTTTTAATAATTTACAAACATTAGTGGTTTTAAGAATTGACTAACTTTAGTGGTGTAAATAATTTACTAACTATAGCAGTTTGAATAAAATGTGATTTATAAAAAACATCTAAAAATGTAATGCTGCGTGCATAAACAGAATTTGAGACGATGTGGAAATAACCTGATTTATTTAATCTTGTTTTCTTTAATAAGGTTTTAATAGGAAGAAACAAAAGGAAGAATTTGATTATCTCGGTAATGATAGCGAGGCGAGGAATTTTTCTAGCGGTTGCTTGTAGGATGAAATTAAAGCGCATAAATTTCACTTAAAGAAAACTTTTTACTATTTTAGTGTCTAGCCACAAATTACGGGAATTTACGATACTGTCTCCAGAGTGCAACTACTTTGTGTTGAACCATGAATTAGTTGAGCAGAATCCCAAGGTATGTCGTCTTACCTGCAGAATGATCACATATACATCTCTAATTCTAACACAATGTTAACTCCCAGCAACTTTAATGTGATTTGTGTTACTCGAATATGAACTACGTTAATTTCGTATATATCTGCAAAAGCATAATTTGTCACATTCGTGAGCGACACTCCTCTAATTTCATGACTCTGCAAAAAAAAATCCTTTTTCATAATATTAACATTTTATGCCTCATTCATTCTACACGTACATTTTATTACACATGTATTTCATATGTGAATTTTCACACTTGTTCTATACGTGCATTTTTTCTCGTATTTAAATTAATCGTAAACATGCATCCAATGTGCGTAATTAATCGTATTACGTTTCGTATTTTTTTTTTGTACATTGTAAGCAATTATTTTATTTTTATTTACACTATTTTATTATTATTTAGTTTTATTTACATTATTTTATTATTATTTAGTTGTATTTACATTATTTTATTATTTTATTATTATTTAGTTTTATTTACATTATTTTCACGTTTTTTTACATTATTTATTGAACTATTAAAAAAAACTATAAAAAAAACTTTAAAAAAAGACAATACTATAACAGGAAACTAAATAGGAGGTAGAAAACTAAATATGAAATAGAAATCTAAATATGAAATGGAAAACTAAATATGAAAAAGAAATCTAAATATTAAATGGAAAACTAAATATGAAATAGAAAACTAAATATGAAATGGAAATCTAAATATGAAATGGAAAACTAAATATGAAATGGAAAACTAGAAATAAAATAGCTAGGGCAAGAGAAATCTGAATCAAAAAACAGAAATGAAGGGAAACGACCCTCAAGTGTAAATAATGAATTCTGGCGCCGTTACAGAAGGTGTAAAAGTTAAACCGTAAATATTGATTTATGGAATGTTTTAGAAAAACAAAAGCAGACCGTGGATTGATATCTCGTTATGATAAAAGTTTGAAGCTCTTTTATCAAGCGTTAGAAGCGTTATAAAAACTGCAACTATCGATATTGAATGCATTTTCTTCAGCGCAACTTCAACTTGCAGCTCCATTCGTTGCTGCTGTTAATGTCACGTCCCTCTGAGTTTTACGGGACGTTACGTTTCCAAGAAGCAAGCTTTCAAGATTGTGCGTTCGATTACAAAAAAGCAGCTGCTGTCTCTAGAAAAAGTGGAAAAAATAAAATAGCTCTAAAAAATAAAAGTTTACGAAAAGCTAAAAAGAAAGAAATAGAATGTCTTGGAATAGAAAATAACAACAAAAGTAAAATAAAACAATGCTTCCCTATGAGGAAGCAAAATAAAAATTTTCTAATAACAAAGTAAGTAAAATAAATAAGTAAGTTTGTTTCTAATCACAAAGTATTAATAATAATAATTTAGTGGTCTCTAAAAAAACATTGGTCCAAAATTTCCAAAAATTGTTTTTCAAAAACGACGATTAAGAGAAGAGGATGAAACTATAAAAAAGTAATGCCGAGGAGAGTATGGATAAACGCTATAGAATTGAATCTAAAAATAGTAAATATAGAAAAAGATGAAGTTTAAAGTAGAGAGAAAGTAGAAAGAAAGTAGAAAGAAAGTAGAAAGAAAGTAGAAAAAGTAGAAAAAGTAGAAAGAAAGTAGAAAAAGTAGAAAGAAAGTAGAAAGAAAGTAGAAAGAAGAAAGTAGGAAGAACATCATATAGTACAACGGAATAAACGCATCCATATTTTATAAGTGGAAAAGGACAGGCCAGGTCATAACTTGGCGAACACACAATATGCTCTATTCACCTTTAAATCGCGATCATAAATTTCCAATCGAACTCGCACATTTCCGCTTTTAGTCTCGTCATATTTCGTTGTACGACAATATAAACATAAAAGCAGCATGGTTTCCGTCAAATCATCTTGGTTCATGTAAGCACACACTAGCCTCTTCATGCATCTCGTTACCAAGAACTCGAAACTCAAATAAAAGAAATCCTTCTTTTTCTTTCATGAAAAAGCTTATTTTTATGCGCGAACGTAATCCTTGGTGCATAAAGCTTTTTTCATCCATAAAATTGAACTATTCCCCGTTTTTAAATCTTGTGTACTTTCAAGCAAACCAGTGCTTGTTTATCTTCTTTGAAAAACATTTTTAAAGAAGTTTTCTATTCTGCAAAGAAGGTGGTCAAATTTTGTAGATTCATTTGTACTCGTTTTTTTTCAAAATTTGCTTTTTGACACTTTCTTTTGCTCTTTTTTCAAAATTTGCTTTTTGACACTTTCTTTTGCTCTTTTTTCAAAATTTGCTTCTTGACACTTTTTTTTTGCTTTTTTTCAAAATTTACTTTTTGACACTTTTTTTCTGCTTTTTTTCTAAGTTTGTTTTTGACACTTTTTTTGCTTTTTTTCTAAGTTTGTTTTTGACACTTTTTTTTGCTTTTTTTCTAAGTTTGTTTTTGACACTTTTTTTGTTTTTTTTCTAAGTTTGTTTTTGACACTTTTTTTTGTTTTTTTTTCTAAGTTTGTATTCTCGTAATTTCGCAAATTCTTTATCTACAGTTGTCTAAGAGTTCTCAAAATGTTTAAAATTTTATGAAGCATATGATGAAGTAGATAAGTCCTATAGTGCCAAAGCGGGCTCTATACCCTTTTATTTCACAAATAGTTTAAAGCAAGTAGTAAAAGTGCGATATGGTCAGACATGTATAATTTTACTTCCTCATAGGAAAGCATTGTTTTATACGACAAGGGAGATTTCAAACTAGACAGTAGAAAAAGCATGCAGGGTCAGACCAACAAAAAAGTGAGATTTAAGATTAGTAAGTAGAAAAAGCAAATACAGTCAGGCGCTTAATGTACTAGTCTGACCAGTCTTGCCTTTTCTACTGATTTTAAATCTTATTTACTGCATTTGTCTGAATATACCTGCATTTTCTACTGACAAAATCTCTTTTATTGCGTCCGTCTGACTGTGCTGGCTTTTTCTACTGTCTGATTAAAAATCTCCTTTACTGTATGTGAAAAAACTTACGGATTCTACAAAATCATTTTAGTCAAATTCTGTAGATAAAAGTTTTTTTAGAATTCTAGGGTCGAATTGTGCTATTCTAAAACAGAATTCTGTAATTTTAGAATAGAAATATGTAATTCTAGAATAGAAATATGCAATTCTAGAATAGAATTATGCAATTCTAGAATAGCTTTATGTAATTCTAGAATAGACTTATGCAATTCTAGAATAGAATTATGCAATTCTAGAATAAACTTATGCAATTCTAGAATAGAAATATGCAATATTCTAGAATAGAAATTTGCAATATTCTAGAATATAAATATGCAATATTCTAGAATAGAAATATGCAATATTCTAGAATAGTAATATGCAATATTCTAGAATAGAAATATGCAATATTCTAGAATAGAATATGTATAATATTATGAATATTATTATGAATATTATTATGAATAATGTATATTATTATGAATATTATTATGAATAATGTATATTATTATGAATATAATATTCTAGAATATAATATTCTAGAATAGAATTATGTAATTTCCGAATAGAATTAAAGAATTATTTACAGAACGATTGGAAAGATTGGTTTGAAAATCTACATTTCAGTGTACAAGGAAATAAAAACTATTTTATTGCATTTTGTATAAACAAAAGAAAAATATAATTCTTTGCTAAAAGCAATATCATGACTGTTAGCAAGGATTGAGGATTACCATAAATTGAACTTTATCTCAAAAAAGGAGCGCAATACTTTATTAAACAAGAAATAGAAAATAAGTAAAAGTTTCCCAATATAAAATTGAGATTGTTTTAAAAAATACGAGCATCGTAAGCAGTAGCGTTTACACCTAAGGTTCCATTCTTTCAAATTTTCCGTGAGAGTTTGCGAGTTCATCTATAAGAAATTTTCCCTAGTAGGGGGGAGGGGGTGACCTCGATAAAAACATCGAGAAAGCTCAGCATCGTGCAAGCCCTGCGTAAACAAGATTATATTGTCCTCCATATCTGTATTAGCTTGCTTCCGGTTCTGTTGTGAACGCCATCTTTTTTCGGTTTACTAAGTTTTCCCAGAGAGTCGTAGCTGTTGTTTTCTGCAAGTAAATAGCGATTAGTGCCAAAAGTGTTGGTCCAATGTGAAACTATGATCCGAAGCGAGGCTTTCTTTTCTCCTTCAACTTCTCTCACACCTTGGTTGCCTTGCAACAATTTTCCACACAAAAATAATAAAGAAAAAGTGCTTCTTTTTAGACTTGAAACTAGCAGCCCGCAGAGTAAATAGTAACTTTTTTAGTGGGCCTTTGCACTCATAAACTTTACGTGAGAAAAACTCATAAAATTACTGAAAAAAGCGTCTTTCCTCATCGAGTTGAGTGTTTTACTTTACTCAAAGTTTTCATATAATAGAAGTAAAAAGTCTTGTGTTGTTTTTATCACGGCAACGGTACAAATTGCATTCTCCTACTTTACTTATATATTTCCTAGCTCTGTCGAGTTATTGCTCTTTTCTTATACCTCGTTTTTGTCCCGTACATTTATTTATTAGATTGAGGGTTATTGATTCGTTTTTCTTGTTTTAAGTCCAGATCGATGAAATGATGTCAGACTACGTAAACAAGATTTATTGAATTAATTACATTAATTCATTTAACATTATTGAAGTAAATATTTTAAAAGATATTAAAAAAATAAATAAATAAATTAAATATCTTAAAAGATATTTCGAGTGTTGAAGTAAACTTGTGAATGAATTTACAATTTCATTTTTTATAAATTATTGATCTATTTTTAAAAACTGTTTATTAGTTGATTTTAAATTAAATGAAAATTAATGTTTTGGAATAAACGAGGATTTTTGCAGTAGTTCTTTTGTGTGTGCGAATTTTACACTTATGTCAGAACTTGACTGTGCATTATGCATTATGCTTTTTGCTTTTAACTTCATCCGAATGCAAACACAAACTATGCATTTCCGCTAGGCTGAACTGAACACATTTCGCAAATTAAATTTTTTCATGTTTTTCCTGCTTGTGACGAATTCCTTCGCAAATACGTTTTTTATATTTAATTCATGAATTGTATTTATGTTTAAGCAGTGTCTCTATAGTTATAAGTTATCTTGCATTTATTTAGAAACATATTTATTTGCGAACATTTGTTTGCAAACATTTATTTGCGAACATTTGTTTGCAAACATTTATTTGCGAACATTTGTTTGCAAACATTTTTTTTACAAACATTTATTTGCGAACATTTGTTTGCAAACATTTTTTTACAAACATTTATTTGCGAACATTTGTTTGCAAACATTTTTTACAAACATTTTTTTACGAACATTTATTTGCAAATATTTATTTACAAATGTATTATTTTTATAAACATAATATTTCCTTGTGTAAATACTATTTGTTTGTAAACATGATTTTTTTGTATTCATTCTAAACAAAACGTTTGTGGATAATTTTTTTAAGTAAATAGGTGTCCGAATACAAGTACTAATCAAGAACGATTAATTATTGAAAATGCAAACAATGACAACATGTACATAATCGCCAAACAATTGGTTGATTCGTTGATGATTGTTTTTAATTATTGACAATTATTGCAAGCTGATTATGTGCATTTATTATCTCCATAAATAATATTTACTTCCGCTTTTACATATAAAATCACATATATTAATGCACATGTATTGAACATATATTAAACATATATTAAACATATATTAAACATATATTAAGAATTATTAATCACATATATTAAAAATTTCACATATATGTGAAATAATGTGCATTTTTCACAAATTATCGTCATTTTAATTAGTTTTCATCACTCGTGTCAGTTGAATATTCATTTTTAACTAGCAGTATAATTGATGGTTTATTGATAACGACCATTTCGTTGAAACCTTATTAATCTTCAATTAATTTCCGTAGTTAAAACCCTATCTATGCAGTGATCTAGTTGGAAGTGAATTTTTGATTGAAAAACGTTACACGTGGACGAATCCACACCATCAATAAAGCTTGAATTATGTCGGTCAACAGACACTGATAGTCATCTGGCCATAGTTTTATTTCAATTAGAATACTTTGGAGATATTCTACAAAATGTCCGCAGCTCGTTATATTCATTTATCATTCATCACACATTAAATCATATTTCACCTTTCCCAGTCATTTTTTGTCCTGAAACAATAATAGCAGAGGTTTGTAGAAAAAATTGATACAGATATTGATATGGATAATAGAAAAAGGTGGCAAGTTTTTGAACTCTAGCAGTTGTTGAACTCTCAGTTAAATTAAACTCTCAGTCTATTAAACTCAATAGCTAATGAACTCTAAAAGGTATCGAATTCTAAAAGGTATCAAACTCTAAAAGGTATCAAAAGGTATCAAAAGGTATCGAACTCTAAAAGGTATCAAAAGGTATCGAACTCTAAAAGATATCAAAAGGTATCGAACTCTAAAAGATATCAAAAGGTATCGAACTCTAAAAGATATTGAACTATAAAAAGTATTTAATTCTTAAAGTTATTAAAACACTCAAATTAAGTATAATTGCCACAAAAACAATGAAAATAGAAAAAATAAATTCTGACATGAATTTTTCAGAATGTGAAAGCAGAGAAATTGAGGGAGTGAAAATACCTTTCAGAAAAGTATATTTTGAAATGGAAAATTTAAGAAACTTGGATCGAAAATTCAAGAAACTTTTGCATCGAGAATTAAAGAAACTTTTGGATGAAAAATTTAAGAAACTGTTGAGTCAAAGACGTAAAAGATCTCGGGAGAAAAAGAAAGAGAATGATGAGAAAGGGAATCAGGATATGAGATGTTGATACGATATCAGAACTATCCGATAAGGCTGGGAATTGTTGTGAACATGAAAAAGATTTGTCGGATGAAACCAATCTCAGAAATTGCAGGAATTTCTATTTTTAAGGCCACATTTTTATTTGAAGTGTGCCATTTTCGAAAATCTTACGTGATTTTACGCCCTTGCCTTTTTCTGTCCGTCATTTTCCTCTGCAATACTTTTACCTTTCATTGTAACGAAATGGAATTACGCTTCACTGCTTGTTATCAGATTTGATTTGGATTTTTGATAAAATATTTTGAAATTTACATTTTCTGTACGTCATGCAATGTTTATATTGAAATTTGTTTCTCTGATTTCAGGTGAGTACTATCGTCATTTTCGAGGTGGTGAGTTCAATTAAATTTACTAGTATTACGTCAAATATCAATGCCAAATTGTCAAAGTCATTAATTTGAAAATTTAACGCTAGAATTATTAATTTCTAGACTAAATATTTATTAGATTATTGCGTTAGAATAACAGTCAAATATTAGTAAATAGTAGTAAATAAAAATAAATAAAAATAAATAACGAAAATAAGTAACGGAAATAAGTAACGAAAATAAGTAACGAAAATCAATAACGAAAATAAGTGACGAAAATAAATAACGAAAATAAGTAACGAAAATAAATAACGAAAATAAGTAACACAAATTTTTAACGAAAATAAATAACGAAATTAAATAACGAAAATAAGTAACAAAAATAAACAACGAAAATAAGTAACAAAAATAAACAACGAAAATAAGTAACAGAAATAAACAACGAAAATAAGTAACAAAATGAAATAACAAAAATAAGTAACAAAAATGAAAAGCAAAGTATGTAAAATTACGCAAAAAGAAAATGACGAATTAGTACAAAAAGGTGTAATGAATCGTGTTGGCTGGGAATTTTAACTTTTCAATTTTACAGTAAAAAGGTATTTATAGGTTAGTGGAAAGAAACTGGAAAAAAGAAATGAGAAATGTGAAGATGAGGGTTGAAAAGGGGTAATAGGTTTCGTAGTCGTAGGCAAAAGAACTCTACACGATACGGAATTCCGTCAAAGTTGAACGTAAAGGGGGTTCGTTAAAAGTTTCGAATCCCGTATAAAATCGACACTCCCACGACCTAATGCTGTTTCGCGATAAAAAAGAAATGCACGAAACGTGTTTTATGTGAAATTACGGGTTTTACTCGCGCACAATTTCCTCTCTCTACAATCAAATCCCATTGGGCCTAAATAAAGCTATAAATATTCAGCACCTCAAGGGAATTTCAATACTCACTCTTTTATATAATTAAAATTTACATTTTCTTTCGTCTTGCAAATTATCGATACCAAACTTTCATCATCAATATTATAATTTTGTAAGCTCCAATTCTTTGTTATAATTTAATATTTATTTTTCTTTTTGTAAAGGTAAACTTCAGGTATAGCTTTTAATACCTGCTAGAACGATCTTCAAAAATTTCCCTATATTTCACGACCATTTTTTATCAAAATTATAATTCGATATAGAATTCTACAAGGGATTTTTACCCGTAGAGACTACACTGTAAAAACAAGTGTCTTGATTTAAGATGTTTTATCCCCACTTTTGAAACAAGCGTCAAAATCTTGTCTTCAATTGTCTTGGACAAATCCAAGACAATTTTTCCAAATTGAAATCGATGTTGAAGCATTCACACTAAGAAAAACGTTTGGTTTTGACAACAAAACGTTTTTCTCAGTGCAAAGATTAGGGAAAATGATGCAGGGATCACGGTTCATCCCCTTTTTTACCTAATCCCCTTTTTTCCTCCTTTTTTTAAAAAAAGCCCCTAAATCACCCAAAATCAAATATTTTTCCCCCTTTTCCCCCTAATTTTCAATAAAATTTTTTTTTAATAATTTTTCAACAATAATACTTAAGATTACTTCAAAATACTCAAAATATTTAAAAATACTTCAAAATATTTAAAAATACTTAAAGCTGCTTTAAAATACTTCAGACTACTTCAAAATACTTCAAAATATTTAAAAATATTTGCAAATATTTAATTTAAATATACTTAAAATTATTTTAAAATACTTCAAAATATTTAACAAAACTTAAAAAGATTTAAAAATACTTCAAAATATTTAAAATATTTGGAAATATTTAATTTAAATATAATTAAAATTATTTTAAAATACTTCAAAATATTCAATAATACGTCAAAATAGTTCTAATTTTTTAAAAATATTAGTATTTTAAGCGTATAATAATTATAATAATTATAAAGCGTTTAATAATTTATAAAAAGATTTCAACATATTCTAAAGATATATTTAGAAAATAAGAAAGTACTTTAAAATACTTGAAAATATCTATAAATACTTAAAATTACTTTAAAATATATCCAAAACTTACGAATAATTCAAAATATTTTAAAATACTTGAAAATATCTAAAAATACTTAAAAGTATTTAAAATATTTCAAAGTACTTGAAGCTATTTTAAAATACTTCAGTTTACTTAAAAATACTTAAAATTACTTCAAAATATTCAAAAATACTCAAAACTACTTTAAAATACTTCAGAAAACTGCAAAATGCTTCAAAATATTTGAAAATACTTTAAATTACTTTAAAATAATTTAAAATATTTTCAAATACTTTTAAATACTTTGAAATATTTAAAAACATTTAGAAATATTTAAAAACAGTACAAAAAATCAAAATATTTAAATATACTAAAAATTACTTTAAACTACTTCAAAAACCTTTTTATCACTTTCAAGTACTTCAAAATATTTAAAGATACTTCAAAATAATTCATCGTATTTAAAAATATTAGTATTTTAAGTATTTTTAAATATTTTGAAGTTTTTTAAAGTATCATA
>WNHD01004502.1:0-11455 GCA_011057455.1 Ganaspis sp. Gsp50 | reverse complement strand
CAGTAAAAAAAATTTAATTTGTAAAGAATGTAATAAATTGTAAAGAATGTAATAAATTGTAAAGACAGTAAGAAATTGTAAAAACAGTAAGAAATTGTAAAAACAGTAAGAAATTGTAAAGACAGTAACAAATTGTAAAGATTGTATAAAAAATTGTAAAAAATGTTTAAACTTGTAAAAAAAGTATAAAGCAAAGAATGAACAAATTTGAAACAAATTCGCAAAGAATGTAAAAACTTGCAAAGAATGTATAAAGTTGCACAAAATGTATAAAGTTGCAAAAAATATATAAAGAACGTACGAATGTGCAATATAAAGAACGTACGAATGTGCAAAGAATGTATTTGTACGAATTGTATAAATTTGCAAAAAGTGTGTGAATTTGTATAAAACAAATGTAAAAATTCGCAAAAGGTTAAGTTGCAAACACACTATAAAAACATCTTAAATTGAGACACTTGTTTTTACAGTGCATTTGTATTCACAAACTGCTCTAGAATTTAAAATTTATTCTTTTCAATTAGTTTTTGAATCAAAAAGTAGATATTTATTGTTTCGGAATTTTGTTCTGATTTACAAAAAGGATTATACAAAGGCGTTCTTTTTGATAATGGAAGTTTCGATTTTAACTTGAAAATTGTATCAATTTGGAATGAATAAAAATCAGGAGGGTGAAAAAAGGGGGAATAAAAAATATATTCTTTTGATAAGCATATTTTGTGAAAGAATATCGATCCATATCAACTTGATACTGAGACACTAGGGTGAGAATAAAAGAAAGCAATTTTCTTTGTCATATATGTAAATTTGTTGGTGATATCTCAGACTTAGGTTTTCACGCTTCAATACAAGAATAAAAGCATAGATGTATAGGTTCTGATCAATAAACCCATTTTTGATAATTTTCAAAGTTCTCATGTAATTAATATAAAATTCAAAAACACACATATTCAAATAAATTTCTACACACATCCACATCAATATTCCAATACATGCATACATAACCTTGTAATTATCAGCTTTTGAATAATATTCCTGGGTCTTTAAGATGTCTGAACGAATTCGATTTTGACATATGACTCGAATAACTATAATCTTCTGTATTATTCAATATGTACCGTCATGAGAAACAATCGCGTTTCTATTTTTTATAGCTGTCGAAATTCCCTATTTGCCAGTGTTCTTCACCCGAAATCGAAATTTCTAAAATCAGAAGTCGATCTCGTTCATGGCTTAAGGGCATTTTTAGGCAGAAAAGAGGATGGTTAGTAGGTGGTACCTAGTAATTTAATTCCGTATTCCGCGAAAGACGAGATGGGCGACGATAATTGGCCAAATTGGTAACCCTGCCAATCAATTGCCAAATATCAAGGACTCCGCGTTGCTCGCGGTTCCGGTCTCGCATTTTTGTCATTATTTTTTTCTCTCATTTTCAAGTTTCTGCGCAACATTATTAACATTACTACATAACGGGAGCGCAGCCACGGCAATTTATTTCGCGAGTTCCCTTGTCCTAGAATCTCGAAATTTAGAAACGAAATTTCCGGGAAATAAAAACCAGAGCCTGTTTAAATTCTAAACTCCCTTGTTCTAGATTTCTTCCTTTTTTCTGTCTTTCTTTTTTTTCTCTTTTTTTCTCTCTCTCTCTTTTTTCTTTCTCTCTCTTTTCTTTCTCTCTCTTTCTTTCTTTCTTTCTCTCTCCTTCTTTCTTTCTCTCTCCTTCTTTCTTTCTCTCTCCTTCTTTCTTTCTCTCTCCCTCTTTTTCTTTCCCTCTCTCTCTTTCTTCTTTCGTCCACTCACCTCCAAAAAGAGCTTACGCAACCGATCTGTTCCGATGCTCTTGGACGGGCCTTTGTTCGGGTCCACGTGAGAGACTCAATCGACTTTAATTTATTTAATCTCTCCCGACGGCACCTCGACCTCGAAAAAGCAAAGCTGAAATTACGCTCAAATCACCCGCGCTAGTTCAGCGAAACAAGCGACTAAATCAGTATTGACATTTCAGCTTAATTCGTAAAACCTTAAGTGACAAGTGGCATTTCATCAACTTTCGTACGATATTTAGTTGCTTATTATCATATAACATTTCTTAAATTCGAAGTAAGGATCACGTCAGAAAAACCAGAACTAATTTCATAAACTCTCAAAGTAACATTACATGTTTAGGAAAAAAAAGTGATGGACATTTGAGAGACGTTTCAGAGTTCTTTAAAAAAACGAAAAAAGGTCAGCGTTTTTAAATAACTATATTTTATTTAAATTTGAAATTTGAAAAAAGTTGATTAGCTGAGAAAAAAGAGATTTAAGTTGAACCTTATAGACATGAATTCAACATATTTTAATCAAGGCAATGAAAAATTGTGTAAGCATTCATTAAGTTCTGCAATATTGTCCCATCTAAAAATAAAAAATGATCTACAAAAAATAATAAATTCTTTTCCCGGAATTTTATCTAAAAACATATATATATAATAACTGACTCAGAGTGATCGATATTTTTTGAACTTATAAGAAATTACCGAGTGAAAAATTCATAATTATAATTAGAAAAATATAATTCGTCTTTTAATTTTTGTCTATTTACATGTAAATATGTAGAATTTCTGAATTCAGGCTTTCTGCAATTGAGTAACAAAAAAGATTTTCTCGATGTGAGCGGAAAATTGGACTTGAGCGAAAAATTGGAAGTTGAAACTTGAGTCATGAAATATTTTTTTCTGAAGGAATCACTCTTACCTTGAAGTTCATGATTTATTTGACGGCGACAATAATTTAAAGCGAATTTATTAAAGCATTGCAGAAAAATTTTTATTAATGTAGAATGTCTGGAGGAAAGAAGTTGAAAGTCGCGTCACAAGACGGGTCTAAACACGGACTGGCGTGCAGTCGGCACCCTCGACTATCAACGAGAAACTACCCTCGCGGAACTCGTGTTATTATCGAATGCTATGTTTTACATACCTTTGCTTTACGTACCTGTGCATGCGAACTTAACTAGAGTCGTGTTAAACGATGTAAATTGTTAAAAACGTGCACTTTCTGCGAATTTTTCTTAACCTCCACACACACACAAACATACATAATCACACACACATTAAAATACACATACATGCAAATACACATACATGCAAATACACATACATGCAAATACACATACTTCTGAAACATAATTTTTCTTTGCAATTACCTAAAAAAACGTTACTACTATCTTGGGATAAAATTACTTTCCATTTCTTGAATTCTACGAATTCTGGGTACGAACTATTTCAAAATAGAAAGTCTGGACAGGGCCCGTGTAGATCCCCAAAAATTTTCCATACGCTAATGAACTAGTAATTTTATAAATATTTTAAATTTGAAAAGTAATTAAGAGTACAGTTTTGCAGAAGAAGGTTCATGAATGTGTAAAAACTGGTACGTGATGGAGTTCGATTTGTAAAGACAAGAATGAGATTAGTAAGCATTGATGACAATGTTAGTTGAGAATGTGGGTGCAAAAAATTGATTAGAGGAAAAAATAATTTGAATAAAAAAGCAAAAAAATGGAATCAGAGGAAGGCCAATCGACCCGTTGGCATCCTCACTATTCGTGCGATAATTGTCCGCAAACTGGGTGCTAGTTACTTTTTGCTCATCCATCACTCACTCGCTCATTCGGACCGGCTGCTCATTCTACTGACAATTTAAGTGCAAAGGGCAGAGCCTGGCACGAACAACTCCTCCACCAAACATGCCTTTAGAAACATGTTCTCTGTTACTGCCAACGTGTATTAATGATAAAACAAATTTTCCAGATAGCAATCAGGAAACATTAAATATGAACAAAATTATCTTGGATGGGGCGAAATTTATGTGTGGAAAAGTTGGAGGGTTTGGAAAGGAAAGAAAGGAGATTTGGTTTGGAAAGGAGGAAGGAGATCGAAGATAGGGGATGAAAGTCGGAAAGTGAAAGTAGAAGATGGAAAAGATGGATGGAGGAGAGTTAGAGGAAGTGAAAGATGTATTGAAGGAAGAGAAGTTTGAGAAAAGAAACTTGGAAAAAAGAAGTTTGAAGGAGTGAATCTTGGGGAACGAGATTTTGAGGAAAAAAACTTGAAGGAAGGAAACTTGAAGGAATTAAACGTGGAGGAATAAACTTTGGAGGAAGGAAATTTTGAGGAAAGATACTTGCAGGAAGGAAACTTGGAGGAAAGGAACTTCGAAGAACGAAACTTAGACGAATGACACTGTGGTAGAAAGAAACTTGGAGAAAGGAGACTTGGAGGAACGAAACTTTGAGAAAAGAAAGTTGGAGGAATGAAACTTAGAGAAAAGAAGCATGAAGGAACGAAACTTAGTGAAAAGAAACTTGTTTTAAAAAAATTGGCGCAAGAGTCTTGGAGGAAAGGAACTTGGAAGAAGAAAACTTAGAGGAATGAAATTTGGAGGAAGAAAACTTCGAAGAAGAATACTTAGAGGAATGAAATTTGGAGGAAGAAAACTTGGAGAAATGAAATTTGAAGGAAAGAAAAACTTACAGGAATAAACCTTGGAGGTGAATGCAAATTTGAGGAAGGAAAATTGGAGGAATAAAACTTCAAAGAAGGAACCTTAGAGGAACGAAACTTGGTGGAAATAAACTTGGAGGTAGAAAACTTGGAGAAATGGAACATGAAGAAATGAAACTTAGAGGAATAAAGCTTGGAGGTACGAAACTTTGAAGAAAGAAAGTTGGAGGAATGAAACTTCAAGTAAAGAAACTTAGAGGAACGAAACTTGGTCGAAAGAAACTTAGAGGAAAGAATCTTAAAGGAATCAAATTTTGAGGAAGAACACTTTGAGGAATGAAACTTGGAGAAATAAACCTTGGAGGAATGAAACTTTGAGGAAATGAAGCTGGAGAAATTAAACTTCGAGGAAAGAACTTTGAAGAACGAAACTTGGTGAAAAGAAACTTGGAGGAAGGAGACTTGGAGGAATAAACCTTTGAGGAAAGGAACTTGAAGGACAAAAATTTAAAAAAAAGAAACTGAGAGGAACAAAACTAGGTTAGAAACTTGGAGGAAGGAGACTTGGAGGAAGGAGACTTGGAGGAATGAGATTTTGAGGAAGAAAATTTGAGGAATTAAACTTGAAGGAATGAAACTTGAAGGAATAAATCTTGGAGGAATATATCTTGGAGGAATAAATCTTGGAGGAATATATCTTGGAGGAATATATCTTGGAGGAATATATCTTGGAGGAACAAAACTTTAGGAAATGAAAGCTGGAGGAATAAAACTTAGAGGAAAGAAGCTTGGAGGAACGAAACTTGGTGAAAAGAAACTTGGAGGAAAGAGGCTTAGGGAAAAGAAACTTGGAGGGTAAACTTGGAGGGAAGAAACTTGGAGGAACGAAACTGAAAAAAGAAAGAGAAGTTAAAAGTTTGATTTTCGAAGATTTGTAAAGGCCCTTATTCCTGACATAATGGGATTTAAATAATGAATTTAAAGAAGCAGATATTTGAAACTGCAATTATCGAGTTAAGGAACGGTTTAGCAGCTAGTAAAATGGAGAATATTGCACGTGATCACGAGGATGGATTTATACAGCAAATTAGTGGAGAACTGTATTTCCAAATAATTTTTCCAATGAATCGCGTGTTCCCTCGACGTCTTAACGACTCGTTCAACGTGATGTAAGTTTATGATCTTGCACACGCAAAAGTCACCACGAAGACTTTACTGTCGCCAGTGACGGTGACCCTCGTCGTCGTTAAACACAACGCTGTCATAAGCGAGAAAGATTTAAGGAAGAACGCAACTATTACTTTCAAACTAGTTTCAAAATCGGCTCCTTTTAAATCTTCTCTAAATTACACTAAACCTGAAAAGATATTAAAAAGCAAATTATCAAAATCTTCACGAAAGTCGTATAAATCGTGGCAATCAACAAAGCCGTTGAAAAGAGTAGAATTCAATTTACAAACTGTTTTTTTAGAGATAACAAAAGGGAAATTTACTATTTCTGAAATCTTAAGTTCCTTAGTTTTTTAAATTCCTTAGTCTTTTAAGTTTCTTAGTTCTTTAGGGTTCTTAGTTTTTTAGGTTCCTTATAGTTTTTGAGTTTTTTTAGTTTTTTAAATTCCTTAGACTTTTAAGTTTCTTAGTTCTTTAGGTTTCTTAGTCTTTAAAGTTCCTTATAGTTTTTAAGTTTTTTTAGTTTTTTAAATTCCTTATTTTTCTAAGTTCCCTAGTTTTATATGTTTCCTAAGTTTCTTAGTTTTCTATGTTTCCTAGGTTCCTTAGTTTTCTAAAATCCCCAAGTAGAGCCTAAATTTAAAAAATTATGAAATCAAGTGTTTACAACTCTAAGAAGTAAATCTTGAAAGATTTTTTAAATTTTAAAAAATGAGTCGTTAAAAGTGGCTTTTTCGATCTTACTTTTCAAGAATGTTGAGAATTGCATTCACGTCACGTAAAAGTGTTCCTTTCCTCAATTGAAAATTATGTTCGATCCCATATGACGATACAACTCTGTTTCACCCTTAGATGATTGACTTTGCAGTGAAGTCACGTGGTTCGTATACTCTTGTTATCGGTAAAAGTTGACCCTTTCTTTTTCAGAATTCGAAGCAGTTGGTCTCGTGCTCCAATAACCTGCGCATCCACCCACACGCACTAATCAAATATATCATTACACACTGAAACATGAAACTTTTTACTGAAACTTAACTACCCCAAACAAAAGCCACCAGGAGTTTTAATTTTAATTCGAATATAAAACAAAAATCGTTCAACAAACTTTTAATCCGTTTTTGGAAAAATAGTTATAAATTAGTTACGTCTTAATTATGTATTAATTATATATTAATTACACAGGAAAATCGAGATATTAAATCTTAACTTGAATTTTTACTGTATAATTCCAATTTATCTTGGAATTTAACAGATGATGGATTAAAAAATAGTATTTTGTTTTTTCTGTAAACGTATTTGTTTATTTATTTATTTGTTTTCCTTTATTTTTTTTTTATTTATGAATCAGTTACGTATTAGATATATATTAGTTTTCATTATGTGTAGCGGGATTCAATTACAAGGTCATTATCGCAAGATGTCAACCCTTATATCATTTAAGAAGATTGTGCACACATGTTTCCACGTGTTCCTCACGCATGTTGGTAATCGAACCAAGCTGGACCTACGAACCTTGTGAATTATGTCTGCACTTCTCAAACAGCTTATGGCATTTATTAGAGAAAGAACCCCCACATGGGTGATGGAACTCTGGAATTACGATCTCTTTCCCTTCATATGTAACATCTTTCTTCCTTCTTCCTCGCCACAAACCTGTCTTCTCGCTTTCTTCCTTTCCTCTTACTTTTTCATTTAATGGCTCGTAAAGTAACTGTTGTTATTTGCTTGCAAAGTGAATTGCTTTCTGTCATTTGTACTATACCCCAGGGAACTTGATTAAAGTACTAAGCATTTTTGCAACGATTCCCAAAAGAGCGCGTATTGTTTTTTTCGCAAACTGCTCTTTTTATAAAACTATTTTTTCCGAACTTTTCTCGCAAAATTTTTTAAAAAACTCTTCTTTTCAGAAAAATATTCTTTTTAGAAAAAACTTCTTTTTAGAAAACTCTTCATTTTAGAAAAATTTTCTGTTTTAGAAAAGTCTTCTCTTTAGAAAACTATTCTTTAACTTTATTCTTTTTCAAAATCTGTTCTCTACTTTCGAAAACAATTTTCTTTACAGAGAACAAATTATTTTGCGATTCATGCAACTTGAAGAAGCTTGAGACACATGTGGCTCCAAGTTTTAAAAAGCTTTAGTTTTCTTGGTGGATTGTACACTTTAAATGACTCTGGTTGATTTTTTTTGGAAACTTGAAGGGAACTTTACTTAAAGACGAGATCAGAAATGGCTTGAAATGCGATTAAGCTTGCAAAAGTTGGCCTCTGCAAATCGAGGGACAAAATTGTAGGCCTTTGATCTCGTAAAGTCTCAAATGGCCGGAGGTAGGCTTGTTGGCACAAAGAACTTGCAAGCTCGCCACCCCTATTTGGACGAGTTCGTGAGTCACATTTTGAATTACTACTTTCAATCGCATTTTAACGTAAAAGTACCTTGAATTCTAAAATTCCATTTCTACTATTCCAAAGTCAGTCATTTTAAATCAGAGAAAAAACACGAGAGTGAAGTCTGATTCGTTTGATGCCATACTTTTATTTTTCCGACAAACCGAAAGTAAAAAGTCAGATGTTTGATTAACTTTTATTTTTTCAGACAACATTTATTGCTAATTATAAAATATATTTATATTTACTGTTTACTTTTGGACGTTCATTTATTTGTTTATTTGCATTGTACGTTTATTTAAAAATTTATAAAAATTAATGTACTTCAAGTATATTTGGGTTAAAATAGGTTTTATAAAAGTTTCTTAACAGTATAGTAAAGAGTCGCTGACAGTCTAGGAGTGAGTTTAGGATAAAGATATAAAGAGTAATATAAATTTAATATAAAGAGTTTAGGAGTAAGTGTTTAACATAGTACTAGTTAAACAATATTGGAATGAGCGTTAAACAATCTAGGAGTAAGTGCCAAACAGTCTAAGAGGGAGTTTCATACAGTCTAGGAATAATTCCCAAACAGAGAGGAATGATTCCTAAACAGAGAGGAATGATTTCTAAACAGAGAGGAATGGTTCCTAAACAAAGAGGAATGATACCTAAACAAAGAGGAATGATACCTAAACAAAGAGGAATGATTCCTAAACAAGCAGAAATGATGCTCAAACAGTTTAGCAATGATTCCTAAACTCTGGTTCAATATTTGGTTAGCGAAAACAACTCAAAAGTAATAACATAATTAGGAAATAAAATACAGATTTCTATTCCTTTAATTGCAAATTTTACACGGTAATACAAAAGTATTAAAACAATTTTAAAATTTAATCCCTTGAAGCTTACACTGCACCTTAAATCCAATTTTACACGAAATGTAAGCCTAATCTAAATTTCATTCTAAATTCAAACTAAAATACTACGCGTAAATTTAAATTAAATTTGTCTGCAGGATTAAATTAAATTTAATTCTACATTCAAATTCCTTGGTCTAAATATAAATTTCAATTTGTTGAAGTAAATTTAAAAATGTTTATTATAAGAGGGTAAAATGAAATTGTGTTGAAAATAGTATATGCTCTTTAGAAATTTAAAAGTGAATTCATCTGAGAGAATTGGTTTTGATATAGGATTGTAGGAATGTAGGTAAGCACATACGACCCAAGTAATCCCTGTGACCCCACTAGCGAAGTTTCTCGATTTGAAGCCAAGTTCGTGTCTTATGGTTGGTCAGGAAGGTCGACAAGGCGAAAGTTATGTCGCTCAAATGTAACACTACTAAAGACTAGAAAGAAGTCTTTCTCCATTTCCTAAGCTCACCTAATTCTTCGTGTTTTCCCCTAGAGAACCATTATGTCTATCTCTTCACTCTGAAATCCACTTTCAGTGTGACGAGGAAAAAAGAAATGACTCGTGCAACTTTGGCAGTGAAAGGCACTAACGACCACTAAATATATTTATCCTTAGGGTAGGTTATGTGCAACTCGGAAATTCATACTCAGTTAAATATATTGCTAGTGATATTAAATTAATTGAATTAAATTGAAGCATAGTGATATTAAATTAATTAAATTAAAGCACAGTGATATTAAATTAATTAAATTAAAGCACAGTGGTATTAAACACATCAACAGGGCTAATAAAAAAAATTATCACACTCGTGATAATTTTCTTAAGCAGCATTAGTAACAACTGCTGTTTTAATAAAATTCCGCAACCAAAAATTACGAAACCTGACGATTAGTCTGAAAGTGCCGAAACTATAATTATAAGCAAAATAAATCACGACGAAATGTCTTCCACTGAAGAAGCGCTTCTCATAAAAATGAGCAATTTTTAAAAATGCAGTTACCGAATGAATATGTAAAAACTGTCATCTCTAGGTTTATGATTCTACAAGAGAAAGGTTGAATGCTCGAGGCGCCAATTACAACTGTTGGGTGGGCTTTCGGTTCTCCTTCAGCACTTGCTTTTTTTTCAATTTTTCGGATATTTTGGGCCTCACGTATTTCGCGCAAACGTCCTACGAGCGATTAAAGGGCGCACGGCTTTGACTCCAGATCGCATGACTCAATCCAATTATCTACAATTGCCGGAAACACTATACACCAAACTCCTAACACGCATGTACTCACCAAGATCCGCGAAAAATATTTCTTACTGTATTTTGAATGCATTCATAAATCTAAGTTTCTGATATGTACTTGAAAGGTTTCTCTTGCGTGCTGCATGTAATAAACAAATTATAATCCCATGCAATTGAAAAAAGTTGTGATGCGTGAGAATTCTGATTTATTGCTGTTGCAATTTCTTGATTAACGATTTGAGTCTTTTTCAAAATAGTCTCTATTAGTATTGTTCGTTAGTTTTTATAAATATGTGGTTTTGAAAATGTCTTTTTGAAAACTCGTCTTTTTGAAAATTCGTCTGTTTTGAAAATTCGTTTGTTTTGAAAATTCGTCGTTTTAAAAATTCATCCTTTTGGAAATTCGTCTGTTTTGGAAATTCGTCGTTTTAAAAATTTGTCTCTTTGAAAATTAGTTTTTTCGAAAATATCTATTTCATTTTTTGAGAATAAACATCTTATTGTTTGAAAATAGGTACGTGTTGAAGCAAAAAATTTATCAGCGAGTTTGAATATTCGTTGTAAATAAACGAAAGTAAAAATAATCTGGGATTCAAGGTTCTTTGATCTAATAAGAGCAAGATAATAATAATTTTTAAAAAAATCGTTACAAATTCTATATTAATAGGTTTCGATGAAACAATAATCATATTTTATCAATATCATTAATATCTTCACCACATCACTCACGTCATCTTCACATTCATCAAATAACTATTACTTTTGTCCTGATTCTGAAAATGATGACATTGAAATTGATTCGGTAATTGCCAATCCTAAAACCGATGATCCTAAAAATAACAGTGATTCTAAAACAAATGTTGATTCTAAAAATAATTTGTATTCTAAAAATAATATTCTAAAATTACTTCGATATCGAAACCTGATAATACTAATATTTACGTTTTTAAAAAAAAGAAAAAATAATAATCATCAATCAATCAGAAAAAATAGAGTCCCCAAAAACCCCTGAGTGCCGGGTCTTAAGTAAATCTGATAAATTTTAAAAACAACCGCCATTTTGAATCCGCCATATTGGATCCACCATTCTTTAATATGAAAAGTCTTGTAAATTTTTATGGGATCCCACCAAAAGCATTTTCGATCCAAAAAGTTACGCCAAGTAAAAATTATCTTAACTGTCGAAAAAATATATGAAATGAAGGTTTGCCAAGCTTTACATGATTATTATTATATTATTTACATGATTTACATTATGTTAATTTGAGATTAATTATTT
>WNHD01004501.1:0-15197 GCA_011057455.1 Ganaspis sp. Gsp50 | reverse complement strand
ATTATTGAAGTCATAAATCAAAAGAAACAAAAGAAATCGTGCGTTCATTAAAATTTAGAAATGTCCCTAGGGGGTAGGCATTAATGAAGGATAGTGTACATACAGAAAGTTTTTCAGTAAAAAGCAGTAAATGTAAACCACACTTTCCCCTATGCATACTTTTGTCTCTTTCTTTCACATTCCAAAGCAGTGATCGTCGCGTCCTTGTGATTCCACCCTTACGATCTATGCAGCACATTCTGATCCCTGTAGATTCCTTGGTGCATTTAATTTTATTCAATTACCATTCCATCCTTGTCCATCCCCATTTTTGTAGTAGTTCCAGGTGTTTAACACATGCTTAGCAGGTGGCAGCAGGCGAGGGGAAAGAATGTAAAGCTCCAGCGCGCCAGTTTGCTGTCCAATAATCTGACTCCAACTGAATTCAGTTTCGGCCATAAGCCGGCCTCGTGTGCTGCTGTTGTTTATTGCTCCGTTTTTTTCAATTATGTTGAGACAGACGTTACTTTAGGGCCCAGTTGCGTCCTACCTATGCTTTCTCGATTTTCAAATAGAATCGCGTTTATTCTTGACAAGTGTATACCCATTATCAATGCTGCTACTTTTGCAGTAGAAACACTAGAAAATGATTACAAGTCGCGACAGTAGTGTTGAGTATTTGGGCGCCCGATGGTAATTTGAAGGAAGGTAGTCCGGCTGTCGAGTGCATGTATGTTTCTGTGAGCGCGCGCGCCTCTGTGTGTACGTAGTGCTCGTGTGTGCGCGTATGTGAGAGGGATAGGGAAAAAAAAGAGGTGAGATCGAAACGAAAAGTGTCTTGATGTTCTCGTCGTGGCACATTTCTTTCCTCGAGTCCGCGTTTTCCCGCTAGGTAAAGGAGCAATTTCCAAAGACTTGACGTCTTTTGCACTTTATCGGAAAAAGAGAGAGGAATGCGGCTGTGACACGCTCAAGACAGACCAAGACCCAAAGCAGTCGGGGGGCCTAAAACATACGAGCACATACGAGCCAAGTAAGTGCATCCGAAATGTGATTAAGAAAGGCAAGAGTCCCTTCTCAATTTCAAAAAGATTCGATTGTTGCCCTCTTTTAGCAACAATCGCTCCCCACAGTGCCTAATACCACACTGTCGGTTTCCTCTTTCATTCCTTTTTTTTCTCTTTTCTACTTTATTTTTTCCCTCTTTCTCTTATTCACTGCCTTTTTTGGAAATTGCCTTTAAAATTAATAAATAAAAATAAAATTAAAAAATAATCATTCACGTACTTTTTAAATAACCGACCGTAATTCTCTAGCCATTTGGATGGTTTCTCTTTTTCTAAGCAAGTATTCTTCGTTGGCTGCTCGTTGGATTCTCGTCTCATTCCGAGCAAAACAACCCCCAAGACAATAGGAAAAAAATCTTTAGATCTGCCGGGGAAGAAACTCGAATAACCGAATAAATAATTGGCATCCGCTTCCGAGGACCAACGCGCCTATTTCACCAAGAGGTTAAGTGCCAACCGTACAAAATTTGTAAATTCTTTCGAAATATAAATTCATTTATTTGCAATTACAATCTCGTTTTGCAGTCTGTCGCAAAAATTAATATGCACCCCTTTCTTTCATCACCCCCTCTGACCTTCATTTCTTGAGAAAAAGCATTTAAACGGTAAAAAACAACATTTTGCTTTTGCAGAAAATAAAACGGGTTAACCGTAAAACGATTTTGTTGATTTTCAAATCAAACGATTTTGTTGATTTTCAAATAAAACGATATTGTTGATTTTCAAATAAAACGATTTTGTTAATTTTTAAATAAAATCTATTCCCTTGCAGATGCATTAATATTTCTACAATTAATATTTGCAATAATTACATTATTAATTGCCAAAAAAGAAATTAAATGATTTCGAAATGGCGTTTTTTCAAAGACACTAAAATCGCACACATTAATCTGTCGAGATGTATTAATTTTGTCTATTTTTTTCGTGCTTTTGGAAAATTTAGAAAAGTTAATTCTATTATCTAGGTTTTTAAAAATTTTACGTAGAAAACGTTCTTAGATTTGATTTTATAAAAAAAGTACATTTAAAGTTTGAAATGATGTTTATCTCGTTAATAAAGTTGTGGAAAGAAATATATGAAAAATTCGGCAGTGCTATTGTTATTAAAAACAAAGATTTATTAACATTTTATTATTAAATTAAATTGATTAATTATTAACTAAATTAAATTTAGAAAGAATATAAATGCTGGAGAACAAAATAAAGAGAAAAAGTTAAAGAATCCTATAATGGAAGTGTTGATAAATTTTACGAGGACATCTTTGACACGCCGAGATATCTTCATTTTAACTCTTGAAATTGAGTGATAAGTTTCAACTTTACCTTTATAACATTCAACATTTTGTTTCTTTAAAAAAAATCTAAATAATGCGCGTGGTGTGACTTTCTTTTAATCACAAAGCAGCTATATTTTTTTTCTTTACCAGTTTCAACCCATTGACATAACCTCAAATTGAAATTCAATTTTTAATAAGAAAAGTATTCAATTTTTCATATCAATTTTAAGTTCGAAGAGCTTTAGTTTTGCAATATTTAAACGCAATATTTGGATATATTTAATATCGAAAATTTGTTTATTATAAAATTGATTTTTCAACTTTGGACAAGATTCGACAATTTTTGTTAACACACGATTTTCTTTGATGAACAATTTTTATTTTCAACAAATTGTTTATTTTCACTTTCTGAAACGTGCCCTTTTAGTTTAAATTTCTTCGAAAAAAGTGCAGTACTTTAATTTGTTATTCTGTAAACAACTTTTTTGGATTTCTCTTCAATTCTCTTAAATTATTTTAACATTTATTTATTTATTTTACACCAGTACCCATAGTTCATTTGAACGATAATATGGGTAACTATAACATCTGTACAAACAATTCCGTTAATTTAAATAATTAATTATAAAGTTAAAACTTTTAGAAAATAGTGACAAAAACATTGTAAAAAGTAAGAATATTGTTTTATTGAAACTTTTCATAAATGCATCATTCGAAATGTAAAGTACAATATATAATTAAAATTAATTTTAAAATTAATTAAAAATTGTAAAATTAATTAAAAATTTTAAAATTAATTAAAAATTGGGATCCAAAAATTGTAAAATTAATTAAAAATTTTAAAATTAATTACAAATTGCAAAATTAATTAAAAATTGCAAAATTAATTAAAAATTGCAAACTTAATTAAAAATTGTAAAATTAATTAAAAATTGTAAAATAATTTGAAATCAATTTTAATTATAGTTTACTTTTAAAAAAACAAAATTAAAGTACCGAGGAAGAGAGCACTTCACGGGCACTACAGTCAACCTAAGAAAAATAATATTTTTTCTGTGTAATTTTTTTCTTTAATTATTTTCACATCGAAGCAATTCTTAAAAATTAAAGAACTGAACAGTTTACGTTTTTAAATCCTGGAGTTTCAGCAGACCCTACAGTGCCGGACCTAGATATTTTTATGGGGAACCACTAGGGAGCGTCTTTTACATTTCTATCCGCATTCGTATTTTTTCAAAAGCATTAATACGGATCTTAATTTATTTAAAATGAGAGACTAAATACATTTTTAACTATATCAAAAAATTTACAAAGTTTTTATTTAATCATAATTATTTTTATGTTATAATTTAATAATGAATATTATTATGTTATAATTTAATAATAATAATTATTATATTAGAATTTAATAATAATTATTATGATAATTTAATAATAATTATTATTATTCACAGAAAGGAATGCACATATTTGTAGGAATTTTTATTTCAATAATAATTATTATACAATGAGTAAATTTTAATTGCACTAGCAATACATTTCGTTCTTATTAACACTTGCTTCATAGTTTTTATTCTCAACTATTGATTGTCAGTAATACTTTATTTTTGTATTGTTTTTTTTTTTGCAAATAAGTAATTTATTACCATCATTTATTTTGTTAAAGCATTTATACTATAAACAATAAGTTTCTTTTAAACATAAAGTCAAAATCAAAAGTTGTAAAGATGAAAATACTTTTCACATCGCACTTGTTAATATGTAAAAAAAAATTGAAAGTCGTACTAGAAACTAAGTCAAGATTTAAAAAATTCTCGACTGTTTGACAAGATATAAGATTTTTGCGTTCGAACTATCAGCTGTTGGGACTGTGCGCGTTGCTTTGCAAGCAGGTTAGGTTAGGTTAGTGCTCATAGGAGTGAAGCTTCCAGTGCTGCGGGCTGCCAGATATTATATATTTACACGAATTTTCCAATAGAATTGCGGATTTATGAAGTTTTGATAAAAAGTGCGGATTTTTGGCAGATTTTTACGAAACGGCGATAATAAAGCTTAATAATTATAATACATCTTTTCATTTTAAAAATAAGGCCTGGTAGTAATAATACAGCGCTTACAATTTAGTCAATTTATTTTGTTTTATATGTGCATTTTGTTTTTATTATTAAATATATTTATGTTGCATTATAAAATACAAAGCTCAACAAATAAAGTACAATCATTCAGAGGGGTAAAAAGCGAACAGTAATCTAAAGTCTTTTATAGGTTATAATGTAAATTATATCATTATTATATTATAATTATTTATTATAATAATTGTTACTATTTATTATAATTATTACTATTTTTTATTATAATTATTACTATTTATTATTATTACTATTATTATAATTATTACTATTTATTATTACTATTATTATTATTATTATTATTACTATTTATTATTATTACTATTATTGTTATTACTATTTATTATTATTATTATCGTTATATTACATGATTATATAATTTTCGAAGAAAATTTTATCAAATGTGACACGATGTCAGGATCTGAAAAAAAGGGACCTTACAAGCATTTGAAATTAGGTTATGTTCACTCACAGTTTTAATTTAATTAATGCTTTCTTTTTAATTATTTGCAACAAAAAAAAGTTTTTCACGAATAGCTTTTTTGCATACTGTCGAGAAAAGCTGCCTTTGTCTGCAAATAATTAAAAAGAAAGTATTAATTAAGTTAAAACTGTCAGCAAACATAACCTAATTTCAAATGCTTATAAGGTCCCTTTCTTCAGATCGTGTCACAAATAGTTCTAAAGTTTTCGTATAATTATTGACATTTTACGTTTGTAATTTTGCAATAGAATTGATCCACATCGTGTTTTTTTCTAAAGTCTACAATTTGTGGTATTTAATAATTTTTATGTCCGATATTTTAATAATTTTCAATTGCATAAACTTTTACAATTACAACTCAACTAAATGTTTCCTTGAATGAGAGAAATTATGTTACTTTATTAATTAAAACATTATTTTATAAAAAAGAGCATGGAACATATGAAAATTTAAAAAAAATTTAAACTTTTTAACCTACAATATATTCTTGTAAATATTAAAATTTAAGATACCCCGTATGTTAACCGTAATTTAATATGCGGAGTTAATTAGAATGTAATATACACATTTTTTTACGATATTTTTAAATATGTCATGTGATGCGCTAAATATATACCAGGTTTGCTCCATCACGTCAAGATTTTTTATAAACTCAAAAAAGGCGCCTTAATTTTATACGCACCTATAAATTTAAAAATTTTAAGCTGTATGTTTTTTTAAAAAAAGTTATACATTTCCGTGGATCCGTTGGTATCCTGGGTTTTTTAGGGTCGCTGATTCAGAAGATTTATTTATTTAATGTATCAAAGTTCCTATAGGGCTATAAAGTCCTTTTGGGGGTGAAATATAAACTAGAACAATTTTAAGTAAATCCTGGCCTTATATAATTATTTATTTTATAACAACAAAAAAGAATATAAAAGGGGCTGTCCATAAACTACGTCACGCTATTTTTCCCCCCCCCCCCCCCTGTCGTCACAAACTTCACATGCATTAGCGCCATTTTTTCTACAGATCATAACGGTTAGCAAATTCGACCCTCCCCCCCTCGAAAGCGTGACGTAGTTTATGGACGGCCCCAAAGAAAATAACAATTATTAATTATATCTCGATCGAAGCATCGTAAAACCAAGAAATGATAATGAGCTGAAAATTAAAAGTAAGAACACTATTTCTAAATTGCACTTCAACTTGCACCAAAGGGCGTTGTAGTTTACAAGTGCGATGAAGAGGTACTTTTAAAGCAATATTATTATTCTCACGAAGACTTTGTGACCCTGATATATAAGTAATTTTTTTTTTGCTTAGGGGATGTTTGGGAAAAATCTGTATATAGATCCCTCTTGTCCGAATCTGAGGGTATTTGGGGTTGGTAAACAAAAATATAAACAAAAATATAAACAAAAATTAACCTTTTAGTCACGTTAAACAATCCGCTCTTACTGAATGTATAAGGAGTTATAATATAAATGTTCTCCGGATAAATTAAAAATGAACCGAATGCAGGCAATAAATGTAAAAAATAGTAGGTTAAAATATTAATCAATAAAGAAATAAAAATCAATTAAAAATTGTATTACTCAATAAAATTACAATAATAGTACCTATAGTTCATTGCAATTTTAATGTAAAATATATAATAAGACAAACAATGCTTGATGGCGTAACCGGGAATTCGTTGATCATGATGATAGTAAAAGTTACACATATTCTTTGTATTTAGGGCAATTTAGAGTTACGAAGACGTATAATATTACCCGCGGTAATGAGAACGAGAATATAATCAACCAAAATTCACCAGAAAAATTGTATGAAAACAAAAGAAGTTATTTCCTAAATTCAGGAACCCGCAATATTAAAAGATTTCTACTTGTTTTATAACAAAAATATTTCAAATTTGTAAAAATAGGAATTCATTATTGCCATTATTTTTGTATAAAAACTGTTCTAGCTCCAGCTAGTGCTTATAATTCTATCCTCGTTTTAGTTTGGGCCAGATTTTTAAACTCATAACGACTTATAACGAGTATAAAATTAAGGTTCAACCTTAATTTTATACTCAAAAATTAAGCCACAATGCAAACTAGGGTTTGTAGTTTCGAGATAGGCCTTAAAAGGAAGAATTTTTTTTTTTGGTTTGGTTTATTGGCTTAAGGTAATTAACCAAGAGCCAGTAGGATAAAGGGAAGAAATAGTTCAATAAGTATTCCCAAACAAGAAGAGAGGATACGAGAAAAATTTAACGAAATCTACAGAAAAATCTACAGAAAAACGAAATCTTCAAGGATTCAGTAATCTTTGAAGAACTGTGCATTAAAGTCTATAATGAAGCAGAAACAATTCTTATTTACGTCTTGAGTAGAAGCTGTGTTGGTAATGTATAATACTTCATGTAAATTACATAGGTAATATACGTATTTTGCATACACCCAATGCTGTCCTTCCGGTTGGATGATCATCCAACGGAAAAGAAAATGAAAAAAGAAATGACGCGGTTTTCAAAAAGATCATAATCTTTTTTAAAACCATTTCTATAATAATGTTTCTAGTTCGTGGCTAGCATAATGCATAATTCACCATAAACTATAAACATTGTAGGAATGATATGCTTTTTGAAAAGGTCATCCAACCGAAAGGACAGCATTAGTGAGCTTGGTTGTATGTTTTATACACCCAGATGCATAAATGCTGCTCTTCCGGTTTGCAGACCTTTAGGAAAAATTGTCGATCTTCTGCTATAATCTTATTAGTTCATGACATATGATGTAGGTATGTCACAAACTGATAAAATTACAATAGAAGAACAACGCCAATAAACCAAAAAAAAAAAAAAAAGAACAATGCCAATAAACCAACAAAAAAAAGAACAACGCCAAAAAACAAAAAAAAAGAACAACGCCAATAAACAAAAAAAAAATGAACAAGTACTTTTCCTAAAGCTCTGCGAACCGGAAGGACAGCATTTATGCTTTTGGGTGTACATGAAAATTTCGAAAATAAGGAGTGGGGGGTTTTCTATGTATAATAAGTATTTTACACATTGTGGAAAACCATATATCATACGTGGAGAATATCATCATTTGTCAACACTGATTAGAAGTCTACCGCTCTGATCTAAAAGTTCGCGAACTATTGTAGAAGAAAGAGTACACTGAGCGAAGTTAAGCGAAGGTCGCTTTTCTCAAAAAAGCCATTTAAATATTGCTCTACATGCATCAATGTGACCGAGTGATATAAGGCACCGTTGCATGGTTAGGAGACCCGAATTCAAATCCTAAGAGAAAATTTTTGTTGTTCTTACACAAACCTAGAACTCTTATTGAACCAGTTTAGGAACATTTGTGACAAAATTAAAAACGCTTCTTAAATAAGTTATATATAACAGAATGCTTACAGAAGGTTTTCTACAACCTTTATTAATAAAGGTGGTAGAAAACCTTCTGTACCGAATTTACCTTCTGTACCTTTATTAATAAAGGTTGTAGAAAACCTTCTGTAAGCATTCTGTTGAAAGTTCCACATTATTTATCAAATTCCCGTATCCGCCGTTCTTGTTTTATGGGAATACTGATCGAACTATTTTTTTCCGTGTAATAATGAAATAAAAGTAATTGTCTATAGATTGATGGGTTAAACTAAAGAATAGCGACCGCTTCTTGAAGTTGGCTACAAATATCAACAGGGCGAAAGTACTCTGAAACTACCATCGTTTAAAATTTCCATTATTCGTATAGCTAACTTCAAGAAGCGGTCGCTATTCTTTAGTTTAATGTATGTTGGAATGTGCTCTCTAAATTTGAATCAGCGAAATTCCGCTGATTCCAAAAGATGTAAACCCCGTTTCTGGACCATTATAATTAATTAACCTATATAGGTTGAAATAAACCTTATTAGTGAAAAGAATTGTTCAGTGATCGAGCAACACATGTTTGGTTTTTTAAAATTCTTTAAAAAACAAAAATACAAAAATGTGTAAATAACAGTCACCAAAAATTCTATCAAACTTTTTTGATTTGTGCATAAAATCATGCAGATTTGACAGTACACTTCACTCTCCTTATGTACTGATTTGTGCCTAAAATTATGCAGATTTGACAGTACACTTCACTCGCATATGCAACTGTTCGGGCTTGGCGTTTCATACAGCAGTAGACAAACAGAACTGTGTAAACTACTGGAAATTAGAAATGTGATTTTCCTGTGCGAGAATCAACACAGGGTGCCAAGGCGCCCCGACCTATTCAAACTTTCTGGCTTTTAAAGTTTTATTCGTTGTGCCCCTCCCCTAGTGCTTAAGACCCAAATCTTTGTTTCTAATTCCTCGAAAGTCATAAAGCAAACCTTCAAATAAAGAGGGCAAATTTGTGTGTGTGTGTATTTGTAAAGACGATGACAACCTTCTGGAATAGACACACAGATAAAGAATCAAAACAAACTCTTTTCAGTATCCATGTGGTAGAGAAGATTTTGAACAGAATGGACAGGTAAGGACCGGATATCAACCCGGTCAAGAAGGTTTCATTCATACAAGACTGAAGAATGTATCTAATCAGGGTGGCCGCAAGTCGGGAAAACCTTGAAGTCTAGATTTTTTAAAGAAAAGAAGCCAGGGATGGTGATTAAAGGAGATTTTTGCTCTCAAGAATTTATTTCGTAAAATTAGAATAGTAGAATTTGGTTCAGGATGTGCTCAACTATTCTTCTTCTTCTTCTTCTTTAATTTGTATATCACTATTCTTCTTCTTTAATTTGTATATCACTATTCTTCTTCTTTAATTTGTATATGCTTCTTTTTCTCTAATTTCTATATCACAAATCTTATTTGTGGTATCATAAAATCTTATACGCAAATTTCGCACTTGTGATATCGTTCTTAGGTCAGCGAGTTTACAGTCCCAAAATTAGAGCAAATTACGAACCTATTGTGTTTTAATGAGAAAAGTATAGTTACTTTTATCAGTACTAGACGTCCGGAAAACCTAAATTTAGGCTTAATTGTTGGTTTTTCCAAACCTCATCAGGATACATAGGTTAAATCGAGATTGTTTTTATTCATAAAAGAATATATAAAATTTAAGAAAGGCGTTAATAGACTTGGTTAATAGTGTTATAATAGGGCAATTATACAAATTAATGTTAATTAAAATTAGCTTTGAATGTGTTAGTGGAAATAAATAGTTGAGGTTTACCAGAAAGAAAAGATAAGGATTGATGTTTACAGAAAGTTACAAAGTAGATTGAATAAGTGGCGGACTACCGAATAGTGCACTGAAAAAAATAATTATCTGATCTAGCAGACGTATATGTAACAAATAATACAAATTACTGCAAATAATTTGCAAATAACATTTGCAGACTTATATGTATCTTACTCTGTTCAATTAACTTAACGTAAAAACAAATGGAGCGTTATAGTTAAGAGTATTAAAATAAAGATCATACCCTCTGTAGGATCTCCTAGAACCTGATTAAATCCTCATTTATATTCTATTATACCCTCCCTTGAAGCTTTTAAATGTAGAAACAGAAATTTTCGCCACGTTCTGAATTCAAAGTGGAGTCTAGTTCGAACTCGGTTCGGTTGAAAAGTACGTTTCTAATTATTCTGATTAAAGTAAAATGAAATTTGTTTCCATATGAATTGAAACCGAGGATAAAATATACAATGGTAAAGGAATTAATATATACAATGGTAAAGGAATTTACTTTTTTCTTTCAAGGGTCTAACTTCTTTTCAAGAGACTAACTGTTACAATGATTGGCCTGCTGTGAAATTAAAAATCTGTTATATTTCAAGAAAAAGATGGCTTCGGCAAATACATTGAAAATAATATTGTACAGGACATTCATTTGGTTGGATCCTCAGGAACCATACAATAAATTGGTTACAGCTTCCGCAACTATATATAGTTGCGGAAGTATTAAAACATTTATATATAAATGTTTAAACATTTATATATAAGTGTTTTAATACTTTGTTTTTACTGTGTATATATACTAATACAAAGCATATTAATACTACTATTTACTTTGTATCATGTATACATGATACAAAGTAAATAGTTGCTTCAACAGTAGCTACTAACAACTTTGTTAAGATTAGATTGCTGCACTGAGAGAAGAGAATAGTCAATATCACTCAATGCAGAGTTAACCTAACTAAACAGAATTGTAGCTTTTACTAAACAGCTGTCAGTATCACAAAACATTCAGTCTACGCTACTAAACCACCAGATGGCGCCACTGTAGATCCCCATGCATTTACTTAACTAAACACGTTGTCAGTTTCACTATAACTCTTCTCTCAGTGTGAGGTTAGATTTTCTCTTCTGTTGGATATGACGTCCGAGAGTTGGCTACCTCAATTAGATGGCATTCCAGAATCTAAGTAATTAAATGTTCCATCCAACATTATTTTCATTGCCCCATGACTTTACTCTAACTTTCAATGCATCCTTTACTTATTCATGAAGCGGTTTATTCATAATTATTTCTGATTATGCACCCACAAAATCTGCGGGAATCAAGACGTATACAGATTCTTGAATTAATTTAATAATTCAGAAATGATCCATAAAAATGATAATACTTTGCCAACTTTTTGACAACCTTTTATAGATTTTGTGTGGATGTTTTAAAATGATCAATTATCATTGTAGGGAATCTAGCGTTTTACAGTTTAGTTTGCCTTACATATATTAAGCTATTCTTCCTTGCTTTTCGGAATGTTCATAAATGCGATTGTTTATTAATTGGAATGTGCTAATGATGTAATTTATTTTTTACAGGGACTTAATCACTGACAAAATGCCACGGATACGAAGGCAGGTCGTCTTAGAAGACCCTACTAGGCCTGTTACACCTGATATGATACAAACAAAATTAAGTGAGTCTCATTTTATTGGAATATATTTTTGAGCAATTCGATTATATTTTTTTCTTAAATTTGTTATACGTGATATATAATATATACATAATACATGTACATAATACATAATATACATAATACATGTACATAATACATAATATACATAATACATGTACATAATATACATAATACATGTACATAATATACATAATACATGTACATAATATACATAATACATGTACATAATACATAATATACATAATACATGTACATAATATATAATATACATGTGACGCTCCACGAGAAAAGGGACCTTACGCGTTTTTGCATAAGGTCGTTATTGCTATGTTGTACTGCTGCAAAAGCGACCATATTGAAAAGCGCATAAGGTCCCTTTTCTCGTGGAGCATCACACATAATATTCATAATAAGTAAGAACCATATTCCACATAAAATTGCTATATTTTTGTTAAAGTTATGGTCCACATGCGCAAAGAACAAGAGGGACATACTTAAAATTTAAAGTTTAAAGTAGTTATGGCATTATGGTTGTCAACATTGTAATGCTACTTTTTGTAATTTTACTTCTATATCTATAGAGAAAAAGCATATAAACATTAACAATCTCACATTCAATTTAATGCATCCAACATTAACCCACTTATGGTTTAACCCGAGTATACTCGGGGTGATACTTCACGTTTTAAAATTTTTAACTTTTTAAACTAATTTGAGTAGGAAGGTAGTGGCTTTGGGATCAAGTAATATTTTATAAAGATGTTCCTTAGTAAAAATGAAAGCTAAACAACTATTTTTGTCAACAATATAAACTTGAAGTTATTAAAAACATTTTTAACAAAGTTCTACCATGTTTAATTGAAAATTTGAAAAACTAATCTGCAGGAGGGTTAAGAGATGTTGCACCCAAAGTTATTTCTATTTTTTTGGGTTTTAAGGCGAAGGACCTAAAAAAGGGTTCGGCGTCCGAAAAACGAAGCCGCTTCTTAATATACTCAAGAATTATTTCTCCCTTTCGCACATCATGTACCCGCTCAATGTACACTATCTAAAACTCCATGCGTCCTTGTTAGTTTGGGCTTCTATCGAGAGAACCATACCCCTGACCTTACCACTCAATGGGTGTTTCCGGTGCATTTTTAACAAGAAGTAAAGAATTTTACACCACTTCACGGAAATAGCCAATCGAATCATGAACAATGCTTTCAAACTTTAAACTTGCCTTGCGTTTCATCGTTTCTATGTCGACGAAAAAACAACCCTTGAAGAGTCCCTTTTCCACTGCGTGGTTACCTAAATGTAAAAAAAAATTAATTTTATTAAAACAAAATTTGTTTAAAGAAGTATCAGTTTTTTTTAATTATCATACATTATCAAGACAATAACAAAAGATTCCTTTGTGAGGAAGCAAAAACGTTGGCAGCAGTGATCAAAATGAAATAATTTTGAAAATTATTAATTATTTCAGGGATCACAGTTCGTCCCCTTTTTTACCTAATCCCCTTTTTCCCCCTTTACCCCTTATTTTCCTCTTTTTTTTAAAAGAAAATTCCCTAAAAGACCAGAAATCAAGTCTTTTTCCCCTAATTTTCAATAAGTTTTTTTTAAATAACTAGCGCCTTTTCCGGCCGCAAGCAACCGGGATCGTTGCCCTTCTATTCAAGTTTTCTATTCTCAATGCTTTAATTTAACATTCGAGTGTCATCGAGTAATTTCGAGATTTTCGATATTCGAGTTAAAATGGCTGCTTTCAATTCGAGATTTAATGCCATGTCTTTTTTATAATATATAAAGAGGATTTTTAACAATACTTCAGAATACTTCAAAATACTTCAAATAATTAAAAATACTTCAAATAATTAAAAATACTTCAACATATTTAAAAATACTTAAAACTTATTTAAAATACTTTAAACTACTTTAAAGTATTTCAAAATATTTTTAAAAAATGTAATAAAAAATTTTCAAATACTTCAAAGTAGTTCCAATTTTTTAAAAATATTAGTATTTTAAGACGTGTTAACTAATTTATAAAAAAAATTTTAAAATATTTTAAAGATATATTTAGAAAATAAGAAAGTACTTTAAAGTACTTTGAAATATTTATAAATACTTGAAATTACTTTAAAATATTTCCAAATACTTCCCAATAATTCAAAATATTGTAAAATACTTCAAAATATCTAAAAATACTTAAAAGTCTTTAAAATATTCCAAAATACTTGAAACTATTTTAAAATATTTCAGTTTACTTAAAAATATTTTCAAATACTTCCCAATATTTCAAAATATTTAACCCTTTGAAGCACGGATTTTTTAACCACCCAAAACTAAGATTTTTGGAAAGAAATAAGTATATTACAATTAAAAAATACTAAAAATATTAAATTTAGAAAATCGATCAATTTCGCTATTTTCAATTTTTTTCTCCAAAACTAAAAATAATATTTTATTTCATAACCTTAGTTTGAAATCGGAAATTTACTGGAGAAACTTAAAAATAATTCCATAATTTTATATAACTGGATGTATATTAATTATCGAACGCAGATGTAGAAAATATATAAAAAAAATACTGCAAAGGGTTTAAAAACAGTCAATAAAAAAATTTAAAAGCATTAAAAAATACTTCAAAATATTTAAATATAGGTACTTAAAGTTACTTTAAAATACCTCAAAATATTTCAAAGTATTTAGAAATATTAGTATTTTAAGTATTAAATAAAGTAAAAAAATATTTTCAAACATTAGTTTTTCAAAATATTTTAATAAGAATTGGTGTATTTTCTTAGTGGTTTTAGGGTCATTAAAATAAAATTTACATTAATTTTGTTTTAGACGTTTCGACCCTTGTTTGGGCCCTCTTCAGTATTTTATTATTTTCTGATCAGAATAAAGTTCCGAACGTTCAAATGAACGAAATTTTTATCCTTCTATTTTTAAAATTTTAGTTTTGCACTAAAATATTGTTTTATGTAAAACAATTATCTATTTTCATTGCAAAAGTATATTTTTAAAAAATTAAAACGAAAATAAAACAATTCGTTCAAATGAACGTTCGGAACTTTAGAAACATTATTTTCTGTAATGTACAAAAAATTGTATTTGTAACAAATTTTTTCCATTTTTTCTATTTAAAAACTAATTATTTTTATTATATATAAACAATTTTTTTTAATTGGCGCATTAGAATTTTTTATGTGTAAAACATTTTTTATTTTTTTTTTTTATCTTTACGTGTATATATATTTAGAAAACAATAACATTGAAATATATATATATATATGTAATAATTATTTTTGCAAATAAAATTTGTTTATAAAATGTATAAATTAATAAGAATGAAACATATAATCGTGTACTAGAATTTATAAC
>WNHD01004500.1:0-11148 GCA_011057455.1 Ganaspis sp. Gsp50 | reverse complement strand
AGTTTTGTAATTAAATTCAAGTGTTAATGAATAAAGAAAAGAAAGAGTGTATTTAAAAGTGTTTATTTATTGATGTGTTGGCCGAAATCCTGGGATTCTGGTTGTGGCAGCATTTCGTCATCTTCGAGGAGAGCAGGGTTTTCAACGGCTGCTTGAGTGAGTATTTTCTAATTGCAAAGGGGAATCGAATTTTGTCTCAGGCCTTCGTCGTCTTCGTAGGTTTTTCTCGATGGAGCCTCCCCGTGAGAATCTTGGTTAAATTTTAAGGAGAGAATTCTGTGCATTTTGATTTTAGCGTGTAAGACAATTCTTTAAGTTAGAAAGAGTACGTTATAAATTTTCACACCAGAGAGAAATTTTTGTTATTGTGGAGAAATTTTTTCTTCTACTATAGAAATTCTCTTTATATTATTTATACTCAAAAATTGTTAGTTTGCGTCGTTAACATTTTCTTTTGTGATAAATTAATGAACTACACTGTAAAAACAAGTGTTTCAATTTAAGATGTTTTGTCCTCACTTTTAAAACGTTTAACGTGTTTTTTGACGTTAAACATTTCAAAAGTGGGGACAAAACATCTTAAATTGAGATACTTGTTTTTACAGTGTAGTGATTTAATATACGTGATAATAATACGTTATAATAATACTTTATATTAATACGTTATAATAATACGTTATAATAATACGTAATTAATCAAAATATAGCAAATACAGATTCAACTTTTTAAATGGCGTTTGTGATATTTTGGTTAATTTTTATCATTGGTTTTTCGTGGACTGCATGGAATTTCGTTAATCTGTTCTTGTTCTGTTAGTCTTTGCTGTGGCACGTGGTAAACTGGTCAGAATAGTCGTTAAGGGATTTAGGGGTCTGCTATATATATTGTATGTATATTCTCCAGCGAAATAAGCGATAAGGGTCTCTAAAGTGCGTCACCAGGTACATCAGGCTAATCTCATCAAAGATCTGTCTTTACCTAAATATCCTTTGCAATCAGGACCACAACTATAATAACATAAATTGATCATTTGAAGCACAACATAAACCAACATCATGCAGAATTATTTTGACCCCCAAAAAGGGGTAAAACTGACTTAATAATGTTATTTTTACCCCTTTTTAAAACTGACTTAATAATGTTATTTTTACCCCTTTTTAAACCAGACGTAATAACGTTACTTTTACCACTTTTTGGTGGATTAAAATAATTCTTTAAAAATAAAAATTTATTTTCGTCTCAGTTATGCTGAACTCTTCAGTTTGGTGTCAATATTTTTTGTATAATATCGCTATTATATATTTTTCAGATTTTATAACTTTGGAACTTTTTTTACCAAACAAGTACATTTCTTCATTTATACGTTCTTGCTCTAATGTAGGAAAATAATGTCTGACCAGAAAATAGCCCGTTAGCTCTCTTTTTCATCCTCACTGCACAGGTTAAGAATTATGAGAATGGATAATAGGGGCTTGAGTAAGGCAGTCGTTTTCTCTCCCCTGAATGAACGTCTGAAATGCAAGCCGCAAAATGAAGAAAACGAAGAGATAAAGGAACAAAGGAAATATATTGTATGAATATAAATTTTCCATTTAGGCATTTTCGAAATAAATATAAAAATATAATAACTTTTGTAAAGCTACGATAACTTCAAAAGAAATAGTTCTCGAGAAATATGTATACTAAAAATAGTATATATTAAAATTTAAATTAAAATTAGTATGTATAGTAAAGTTTAAATAAAAATTAGTTAGTATATTAAAATAATTGTGCAATTATTCTAAAAATTGATGACTTACTTTATAAAGTCGCAACTTGACAATTGACCTCAACATAAATTTACAACTCCAAATTGTCCTTTTTTTGAAAACTTTTATAAACATGACAAAGTTTGAAATCAAAGGAAGACTTTATTCTAGTTTTGCGCTTGATAAAAACTGTTAAGATAAATACACAGAGATGATTATACTGAAGATTTGTGTTTGTTATATTTGTATGCAGATAAGTACGACTGCAAATAAAGTACTAACGTAATTCGAAATTTCCGTTGATTCATTTGTTATGTTTTTGTTGGATTAAACATTTGTACAGTGAAGTATTTGCAGGTTCTAAACTGGATTCTCATTTCCATGGTTTTCGGTCTCTGTCTGATTGTATGTGTTCTGATTCCAGGGTAAATTAACCAAGTGGATTTCTTTCTTGAAAATAAGACTCTATAAAATATAGTTTTTAAACTATATACTTCATATGCATGTATTTACACGAAAAAAAGTACACGGGAACTTCTTCAGAGAAATTCTAAGAAGATAAACATCCTTGATGGAAAAAGTAACTAAAACTGTACCTTTTAATTAAATTGACTTTGAAACCATTCCTGCATATTTATCTTTTGAATATGCATTAAAACAGACTTAAACTTGATCTTCAATGTCATACATGCAACGTGTTACAGAATATGCATGAGATTTTTCATGACTCACAGTTTCAAAAATATAAGTTTACAGTTTTATGAAATTAGTTTCTATAAATGTTTAAAATTATATTATCAATGTTTTAAATTAGTTTCTATTACCAAAAACTATTAACAAAAAATTAAAAATGTTTTCAATTTGGATTTTCTTTGATAAATTAATTTTTTCAAGCATGTACTGCATATTTTGTGCATGATTAAATAATATTGTTTTATTTGCAGAATATATCAGCCCGCTCTGACATATAATTCAAGGGTAATTACATATGTAATTACATATAATTACATAAAGTACCTTAAAGTTAAGAAATGGATAATATTGAACTATTTATCTAATGTTTCGCGCAATATAAAAAGAAAGAATAAATAGAAATTGTAATTTTAGTAAATCGGTTTGGATGTAAGTACAGTAGGATGCTACAGTTAGAGACGTTCGTGTTACGACCAAATGGAGCAAGAAAAAGTGAAGACGAAAATCTTCAAACAGGAGATTGGCCATCGTAAACTCTTTTCTCTAAGGAGAAATTCTGACGAAAACCATGCGAGGCAATGAATCACTACGGTTATTTTTTCTACCCTTATTCTCTTTTCCATTTAGAGACCAGTTTTTCCAACCTTAATTCTCTTTCTCCATTGCTCTTTGTTTCCTTATTAAAATTCTTGAAAATTTATCAAACCTTTGGATATAATTACGGTTCCTATAAACTGAAAAAAAACTTACAATTGTAAAGCTATTTTCCCTTCCAAAAGATTAATTTCATTTTTCACGAGTTCTTTTTGATTTTTTAGTGCTTTTTAGACAAAAAGAAAATGTAAACAAATGTATAAAACGTTTTTAACGCCGTAATTAAGAAATTTACCTTCCGTTAATCGAATCTACACCTAACACATAAACACATTGGAAGGGAATTTAATTTTATATAAGAAATTTATGTTTCTATTGTAACAAAGAACTTAATATTTAATTATCATTTTATAATTTTGATAATACAGATACATAATAATGTTGATACAAAAAACAGATACAAAAAAACTGAAAAATAATAACAAAGAATCAGTAATCAAAAGACAATAATTAAATAAACAATATTAAGTTTCTGTGAACGTGCAAAAGTGGACTTTGAAAGACTGTCTCTTATCAAGTGTAATACGATTTTCCGTTTGATGTACTGTATCTAAAAGGACAGAGAAAGAAGATAATATGTCAAAGCCATTGAAAAAAGTCAACTTCTTCTTTTGTTTTCTCTTCTGTTTCCATTCTTTTGTCTTATCAATAATCTTCTATTAAATAAGTGTCTTAGCAAGTTCACAATGTTTCCTTTTTCAGTTCTATATATTATATCATACAATATAATTCTATATTATATTACAACATATTTCTATAGTACAATATTACAAAGAATATTATTTTTTTTATATACAGTAAGGGGTCGTCCATAAACTACGTAGCCCATTTTTTTTAAATTTAGCCCCCCCCCCCCTCCCCCCATGTAGCACACTGTTCAATACATTAGCACCATTTTTTCCTCTTAGCGTAGCAAATGTCTTGACCCCCCCCCTCCCCCTTGACGAGCTACGTAGTTTATAGACGACTCCTAAGGAAGATTTCGAGCCAGATAGCAGAAAAAGCAAGTATAGTCAGACTAACAAAGTTTTAAAGTCAAACAATAGAACAAGCAAATATAGTCAGCCCAACGCAATAACAGATTTTAAACCAGAGAGTAGAAAAGGTAAATATAGTGAGACCGACGCAGTAAGAGAAATTTAAAACCAGTCAGTAGAAAAAGCAAACATAGTCAGACCAACGCAATAAGAGCGATTTTAAATCAGAGAGTAGAGAAAGCAAAAATAGTCAGACCAAAGCAGATTTAAAACTAGTCAGTAGAAAAAGCAAACAATATCAGACCAACGAAGCAAAAAAGATTGAAAATAAGACAGTAGAAGAAAGAAGCGAATGCTTTATTTGGTCTGACAGTTTTTCTTTATCTACTGTTTTATTTTGAACTTCCTTTGCTGCGTTTGTCTGACTATGCTAGTTTTTTCTACTGAATGGATTTAAATCTTTCTTACTACGTTGGTCTGACTATGTTTGTTTTTTCTACTTTTTAATTTTTTCTTACAGCGTTGGTCTAACTATATTTGCTTTTTCTACTGTCTGGTTTTAAAACTTGTTGGTCTGACTATACTAGCTTTTTCTACTGCCTGGTTTTGATTCTTTCTTTCTGTATAAAATAAACAAAACCCGTTCAAATCAGTAGATTTGAATTTACCTTGGTATATATAAATGTATTATTCTTTTGTATGAATTTATAAATCTTTTGTATGAATTTATTATTCTTCTGTATGAATTTATTGTTCTTTTGCATCAATTTATTATTCTTTGGTAAAAATTAAATTATTGAACTAATATTGCAGGCATAAAGTAAAATGCGATTCGATTATACAATTTCTACTTGCTATCAGAAAAGGGGATTTTCTTCTTTGCCAAGTGTAATCAGTAGAATGGGTGAATGTTTCAACGATATCCGGAATATTATGCGGGCGATAATGTTTGGGAAATTTATTGGTCGTGTTACATCAACGACCGGAATCGTACCGGCAGAAGCGGCAAATACCACCTAGGATACAATAGTATTGCACAACTCAACCAGCTTATACGGATACATGTTAAACCCACGAATGCTCTCTCAAATCAAAATCAATTTTCTAAATGTCTGTCAGAACAGAAACTTATATAAATTATTTGCAACTCAAGTTTTTCATGCGTGTCACTTTCGATAAATATAGAAACACGAATAACAAAGAAAAAAAAAGAAAAGCTTTTCTTATGTGTTATAACGAAGATCTATAGCAGACTGAAAGAAGAAATAATTTTTTATCCATTCAATATTTTTTTTTGTATGAAGCTGTTTCCATCAATCACAAATCTCGAAGAAAATGTTGAAGCTTTTGAATTTTATATGCAATCATATTTGTTTGTTGTCAATTCATTTTGATACATTTATTTCAATATTCTTTTTAGAAATGTACATCTCTTCTTATGATTTGCAAATACATTCTTTATACACTTCTTTATATACTTTTACATATTTATACTTTTATATATACATTTATATATTATATACTTTTTTATATACATTTATGTATACACTTATATACACTTTTATATACACTTTTATATACACTTTTATATATAATTTTATATATACTTTTATATATACTTCTATGTATACTTTTATATATACATTTATGTATACTTTTATATATACTTTTATGTATACTTTTATATATACTTTTATTTATACTTTTATATAAATTTTTATACATTCTTTTGCATATTTTTTTAAAACCAATTTCACTAAATTATCGATTCGGAACAACATCAAAGGAAATGATTAAATTGACCCTTAGTGTAATACAATCTTGTTGAAATCGAACTCTTTTGAATTATGTTAGAAAATGTTTTCTAATCCTTTCTTACAATACATAATCTTTCTTTAAATATTATACTTCTTTTGCTTTATTATAATTTTTTGTACGAACTTGGGCAATTTTTCGTAAATATGATGTATTCTCGTCCTTCTAAAGACAAAGACTAATGTTGTCTCAAGAGTCAAATTTCGTGGAGCATTGCTAAAAGCTGGATCAGCTTTATCCATTTAGGCTTTGGATCCTTGCCCTTCTATCTCTCGATATCCATTTTGTATGCTCACGATATCTTAGCTTTGATCTGCCCCACATCTAATTATGCTTCTGTTATTCTTTTCCAAGATATCGAATATATACACATTAGACAAGTGCAGCTGGGTCAATTTCTGGATTAATCATAACCCAAAGAAAAATTGTGCTTTTAAGTGAATTAAGTTTGCGCCTTTATTGATTACATTTTTTTATTTCAATAATTTACTTAAGATTTTTTATCTAGTAGAAACAGAAAAATAAATAACACGACAAAAAATCTAACACGATATGTTATATTAATTTGATTTAATGTTCCGTGGGCCTAATAACAGCCCCACAGAATCACATGATTTTTTGTCCGACTATAGTAGTCATTCCTTACATATTTCGAGTCGCTGAATACGAATTCGAGGTTTCAACTAATTTGAAGTCAACTTTTTTAAATTCGACTAATTCAAAAATTAGTTTGTGTCTTTTTTCTAGAGTCAAAAAGGAAGAAATTTAAGTTTAAATTGTTGTGGAATTTGTAAAAACTAATTTAAAAATGCAAAACTTACAACAAAGTGATCTTTGAAGTATTACCTTTAATTTAAGCCTAAGAAACTTGAAAAATATTTAGTAGTTCTCGAAATATAACTCAAAACGGCCGCGCATGTAAATCGGCCAAAAAGCTATTACTTTCAGGTAAAATCTCTGTTTGACCGATTTACATTCGCGGACGTTTGGAGTCATATCTCGGGAACTACTGAATATTTTTTAAGCTTGCTAGGCTTAAATTAAAGGTAACACTTCAAAGATTACATTAGTGTAAGTTGTGCATTTTTAATACAATGTTTACGAATTCCATAACAATTTAAACTTAAATTTCTACAAAAAATGCGAAATAACTTTTCTTTGTTTGTTTCTTGACAAAAAAAAGTTCTTTTGGTGTGTAATTTCCTACAACTTTTGTTGTAGAATAACAATTTTGCTATTCAAAAATGCACAATTAGTTTGGGTTTAATTAGATCTGGCCATGAGTATGTGATCACTTTCCTGAATTGAGAGTCATTAAACTTGTTCAACATGGTTATAGGCCAAGGGGTTTACAGCACTTTCTATAATAATCCGAAATTGTATTAAGCCAAAATCATCAATATATGTTTGGCTAAGCTGGTCATGTGATCGATAAGATACAATAACGATTTAATGCATCCAATTATGAACAATCACTCAATTTGAATTTACACGATAGCGATATTATCTGGTAGTCTTTAGGCAAAGGGTGCTTATAAATTTATAGTATTTATTGCCAGTATAATAATTAAGCACTATAACCTTACATGAAATAGATGATTTTAATGCTCAGATGTATTCAGTGAATAGCAAAATCATACCGCTTATATTATGAATTACTACCCAGTTCTATTTAGACAGTGCGATATAGATTCCTGTCAGCATCTTAATTTTGACAAATAGCTTCATTAACACAAATCGATAATATGAATCATCGGTTCCCGCCAAGCACTAATAGACCCAGAAGTGTTTCAGTAATTCTTGTGTTCTGTCGATAGAGATTATTTATAAAGAAACAATATATTTAATATTGTTGCAACATTGTTTAAAGTTGTTCAAATAGTCATTTAGTTCATAAATGGAATTTATCACTCTGTGCACTTATTTTTAATAATTTATTGACATCTTCCCCTAAATTACTATAATCATTTAGCGTTATTAAAAGCTATTTGCAAGTTGATAAATTAGTTTACTTATGATTCATATTTATATTCACTCCTTTAGAAATGTCGCGATTTGAATAAATTACAAAAAGGATTACAAAAATTATTTTTAATTTATTACATTTGTATCAATACTGAAAAAGTATAATTGTTCAATGTAGCCTAATTAATTATTTTGAGCTAATTTCCATTTGCAAGTATTTTTTGTAGATAATAAAGAAGCATAAAAGTAATTTGTCAACTGCCAGAAGAATTTTCTCAATCATTAAGTTAGATTAAGGAAATAAATTCTGACACTTTTGACTTTTAGAGTGCAAATGGCTTGTCGACTTCACACAAGATTGCGTTTTTAGTCAACCACATATATCTTCCGGATCTGCGGGTTGTGGTTGTTTGGTCTCGTGTACTACGTAACTATAGTTGCTCGTATTTTTTAACAGGAAGTTTAACGCGACACAACTGTAACTCTTAGACTAATGAAAATTAAATAATAAACACACTGTTTCCATCGAAAAACATAATAAATTGTCTGTCTATGTTAAAAAATAACTATTTTTTCAAAGATTTGTAAAAATGCAAAATTTCATAATTAAATATAACAATATGTATTATTAATTTATTTATATAAGTTAACGGGCTTGCAAACCCTTAGTAATTAAAATCACAGGATTTAAACCGCAGGTTGTTATACATGTGTTATTAATTTTATAGTTAATAATACAGAATAACGATTTAATATCTACATAAAACCATTCTGTAGAACCTTTTATGTAAAATCGTTTCGTGTATGTAAATTTTCTTTTGTTAACCTTTTTTAGAATCGCTGTTTAACGAAACAAATTAAGGTATAGAGGTGAAAATTAACGTATTAAAATTAAATTTTTCAAACAAAAGTTCAATTTAAAAAATAATATAAGAATAATAAAGTAGTGGAAAATTATGTCCATTTATGAACATTTTGCTTCCTCGTAGATTCAATTGCTATTAACTTTATCAATATTTTGTAAAATATTATATATAGCTCAATCGATTTGTAGTTTTTGTAGTTTTTCATTGTAGAAGATTTTTGCCAAAGGAACTATTGCTAAAAAATAACAATTTCAAAAGTTACATAAAAAAATTCAACTATGAGGAAGCAAAAAGAATATAAGAATAATAAAAAAGAATATAAGAATAATAAAAAAGAATATAAGAATAATAAAGAAGAATATAAGAATAATAAAAAAGAATCATAAGAATATTCGATAAAATACATTATCATGCAGAATATTCTTTGTAAATTAAAATAAATTACGAAAGCAATAATTAATTTTAATATCATTTTTATATTTCGTGAAAAAATATTTGCAGAGATACCATATTCGATTTTAGATAAATAAGCCGCTTGGATTCAAATGCGGTACTTCCTTTAACCAACTGTGAGTCTCGGATGTCGTAAATAAATATTTTCTTGAATTCCAGAAATGCATATCAAAGAAATGTTTTCTCTAAAACGAAACTACATTTTTTATAGAGTTCAAACAGCAAATGATTTGTTGAAGTTACAAATATTCAGAAATAAATGCAATTAGTAAAAATTTTTTAAAAGAAAAAATGAATTTAAAAAAATGTATTTAAAAAAATGTATTTAAAAAAATGAATTTAAAAAAATGAATTTAAAAAAAATGAATTTAAAAAAATGAATTCAAAAAAATGAATTTAAAAAAGTTGTTTAGAAATCATATAAATTGTTCATAATAATTAGTTCGATTCCATTAATTAAGAGAAGGATAGTGAATAAATTAAACACTGTTTATTTCACTTGAAAAATAGTTCATAGCTAAAGTGATTTACTAAAAGACCTTCAATTGGCGCTAAAACCACTCTCCGTATTGATTAATTAAAATAACTTTAAGGTCAATTACAATTAAAAGTCTTAATCATTGTTGCACCTTCCTCGCACTCTTGCAGACTGAGGTTTAGGACAACAATTCTCCTAACCCTTCTCTCATTTCTAAATCTAATTATAGAAACCATAGCCTAATTACAAGCGCTCACAATCATCAACAAAGATTGAAATTTAATAAATGATATATAGGTACTAAACAAAAGTTAATCTAAAAAAATTAATTTAAAAAAAATTGATTTAAAAAAATTAATTTAAAAAAATTAATTTAAAAAAATTAATTTAAAAAGATGAATTTAAAAATATTAATTTAATAGAATTACCGTAAAACGGAACAATTTTGCCCATGTAGGGTTAATTCGCTCAACGTATATCCATCTTTTAAATTTTTATTAGCACATTTTTCAGACAGAAATATTTAAAAATTACAATTATTTTCGTTAATAGAAATGTTAAACTTTAGTTTAAAATTTATTTGTGTCAAATTCGTTGTTAAGTTTCAATAAAAATGATATTTAATCACAAGTGAATAATTTTCAAATTGAACAAGTTGTATCAAGAAGTAGGTGTAGAGCTTTATTTTAAAATTTCTACGTTGAATCCTACTATACATTACATTTCCTGCATCTCCAACATAATTTTCATAAAGAATAACACTAATAGTAATAAATAGATTCTACAGAAAATTAACTTTTTGGTAAATGTAAATTTGGTGGTGTAAATTCGCTCTGGCAATAAGTATAGAAAAAATATTTGTGGGCCTGCATATTTTAAATACTTAAATGATTTTAATTTATAATTATATTTTTCTTAATTAATAGTATTCTTACAACTGATATTTATACCTTGAAAATATTTAATCGGTTAAAACACAAAACTGTCAAACTTAACCCTATTTTTTATGGTTATGAGTATACGTTTAATTGAATGATTGAATTTAATAATACTTATTGATAAAACAACATTAAATATTTATTGCAAGAACTTTGGAAATTGTTTTTACTTTCTTCTCTTCATTGATTCTAAAGAATAGTTATATTTTGACAAAATATAGGTGAGCGAATTTACCCTCATTGAAATGGTAATGTCACTCACAACAAAAACTCTGTAAATATTTTTCTGCAATTGCAGAAAAATGTTTACTCGGTACTACCGTAATTATAAAAAAATGTTTTGTGAAATTCACTGAAACTGCTTACAAAACGGGACTTGTGATCTTCACAAACAACTGAATTTGGGAAATACACAAACCAAATCTGTATTTGCGACAATATGTCAACGGCACGATCCAGAACGCAAACAGCTGATTCTTTTGCGCATGCGTGGCGCATGCGCATTGCTGAATTTCTTGGGATTAACACAAGCCAGTTTGTGTTTTTCCCAAACAACTTTT
>WNHD01004499.1:0-11150 GCA_011057455.1 Ganaspis sp. Gsp50 | reverse complement strand
TTGTAAAATATTGAGTTAGTTTGGCAAAAATTTCAAGTAGATTAAAGTTAAATTAAAATTTGATAATCGGGTTTAGTTATTTTCCCGTTTCTTAAAATTGAATAAATTGGCGTTCAAGAACTAGTGTTAATCTTACTAAAATGAGCTAAGTAATCAGGAATTAATTGAGAATAATGATAAAGTAAATAAAATCTGGTCACAGTAGGTAGTGCTGATCTCTATAATTGGGATGATGCAAAATGGAAGTTAGTGGCATTTCTAACAAGAGAAATAAACACAAATGAAATAAAGAAAAGACTCAAAATATTCTGAAAGGTAATGAGATTACTTCGACATTCAAAGGACAATAAAGACGAACCTAAATAACTAATTACCTAAATAAAGAAAGGAAAGACCAGTGAAGGGATAAAAGCAAGGGAGTACCCAGGATTTGATCTAGGGAGGGGCAATTCAGATTAAATTTGTTACAGGAAGGATAGTGGTGGGGGTAAAATTTATATTAAATTTCCGATTTCTAGGGGGGCAGCTGCCCCTCCTGCCCCAACGTAGGTACGCCCATGGATAAAAGGGAAAAGTCCCATAAACAAAAGGACGGCTATTTGGGTTTTATCTGTATCAGGAAGTAAAAATGAATCTAGTTTTGATGATTAGCCAAACCTCACTTTTTTTTTAAAAAAAAAAGTATTATTCCATATTATACTCCTTGTATTCTGGAAGAAGCAAAAAACATGAATTACAGTACAATGACAACAACTGTTAAAGGTCATGGATAAAATGGGAAAATGTGTAATTACGTTTAGGTTAGAAACTTGGGAGCGGCCCATTTTGTGAGGAGATTTAGCGCGTGTTCGCATGTTTTTTGCGACATTCGGTCTCTTATGAATCCTTGCCTAGGAGCCTTTATTACCAGCTCTAAAGGCGGACAAGCGCTTAACTGTTTTGTTCCATCTGATGGATAGCACTTCACACGTTATTACTGGACGCTTCAACTGTTTTATAGCCCTAGATTGGCGCACTATCCTCCACATAGTTTACATATAAAACTATAAAACTCCATAAAAGTGCAATTACCCATCATCCTATTCCACAATATTGTAAGCATTTTCAAAGCTAATCTAATTTACCGTCACGCTTATCGGGAAATTATTTTTAATTCAATTACTAACTTTAACGATCATTATCATTATCCTATATGATGCAGAATACATCACTGTTTATTTTTTCTAAAAGATGAAATTTCATGCATCTTTTGCAAACTGTAATTGCAATGAAACTCTAAAACACATCATTTGCAAAGTAATAGATCTTACTATAATAACTTTTAATAATCGCTCGACAAATTTAAAAAAAAGAAAGATAGATTTTACAAATGGTATGGTAAATTTTACAAATGGTATGGTAAATTTTACAAATGGTATGGTAAATTTTACAAATGGTATGGTAAATTTTACAAATCGTATGATAAATTTTACAAATCGTTGTATAAATTTTATAAATCGTATTGTAAGTTTCACAAATGGTATGGTAAATTTCACAAATAGTGAGATGGATTTTACAAAAGGTGAAAAACACTTCTTTAACAAATGTAACAATACAATACATTTTTTACAAAAAATGTTTAGGATTTTTATGAAATTAATATTACAAGAACTTTTTTTATGATTCTGGTAATGGCAATTCGGAATCGGGGAAGGAAGTGGTTAATTAAATTCTGCAAGGTGCTAGGGTCTTTCACATGAACCCGAATCATGGTCCCGCCTTCACTTTAAGTGCAAACACACATTCTCGTATGTTTCTTAGCCTCTGGCCTAACCTCAGCCTAACCACAAGTCGGCTATGTTGTAGACGATATAAATCTGTCTTAATGATATCACACGTCTGGGTGACGCTATCTATCTCGTTCCTGCACGTGAGAACATGCTTGACACCTTGATCCACCATTTTGTAAATGCACGTATGAAGAGATTGTTCTCTTGCGATTGTGAATTCGCTATCTCAGTTATAACTTTCTTTTTGTTTTTTTTTCAAATCATCATTCAATAAGTTAACTTTGTTATTTCGCTTATTTTGAGTATTTTTATTTTATTCCTTCATGTATACCCTTTCGGGTTTTTACATATTTAAAAACCTACAATTCTCTGAGTTCCCATCCATTCCTCCTAACTTGCGTCCATAGCCGACTTTAATTAGAAATAACTCGTATTCACCTGGCTCTTTCTAAACAGAATTAAGGGAAAGTACGAAAAAACTTAACTAAGAAAAGCCGATTTATCGACAGTTGAGATTTGGATGTATGATTTCAAAGTCTCGAAATATCATACAAACAAGTTCTAAATTTCGGAAAAAACTTCTATTTTTAAAGAAAAAGTTGCAAATTTTGTACGCGTTTCCCGTCACGCCTTTGCGAGTCGTTATGAATATCACATTGTGCAGAATAGTTGTGTGATCTATTCGGACAGTAATCAAGAATGAACCTCGCCCGCCCATTACTTTTCATTGTTCTCGATCGTCGTAGATCGTTTTGCTTGTTGTCGATTTGAATTGCGCGCGGGCGCATGCTTTGTTATCTTTATTGGCTTACATGCAAGAATGAGTAGGTGTCGCGTGATTTACATATGCCGCGCGTCACGCGACAATTTCCTTGATCGCGTGCACAGCTTGCATTGCAAAATATTATTTATATATATTCCCTTTCCACATTTTTAAAAAAAAATCAAATCACCGGACAATATATATCTCTTTTAAACATCTTTTTTTTTTTTATATATATCTCTTTTTTTTTTTTTTTTAGAATTTAAACAAAATGAAAAATGCTTTAACACCAGAACAACTTTATCATCGAATCAAAGAACTCTAGATCCTTTGTAGATCCAATATCTGCTTTAAATAAATTAGTATATATTATATATTTAGTAATTTTAATAATTTATCGGCTAAAGGAACACTTAGTAATTAAATATTGTAGCGATTTATGAGTTATGGATAAAAAAGGTCCATAAATTGTTGGCAAAATGAAACCAGTGACGATAACGAGTTTGTTATGGAGCTCGTAAATTTGTCAGTGACGTCGTATTTCGCCGTGATTTTTGTGAGCATTGTTTCTTGCAAATTATCTCCTTTCAATTTGTATGCTTGCTTCTTATCGGGTTAGACTGAGCACGACGTGTTGCATGGGACGGTCTGCCTCGTTAAATAGTAAACAGGGAATAACATCTCAATGCTAAGAAAGGGCCTATTATCTTATTGTGCGACCCTTGACTTATGCCTTCGAAGAAAAAGCCTCTCGCAGATTGCTTCCGTGCTGACAAGTGTACAACGACCTTGAAATCACTTCACTCAACCTTGAACTTCCTGGATATACTTGCCTATAAGTTACCAACTTTACTTCCTCGTTTTTTACCTCTTTCGAGAAAATAGTATAATAACTGACATATTTCAATGAGCTGACGCTTGAAAGGTTCGGGAAATTTTAAAACGATGATTGGAAATTAAAAATAAATTCAGGACTTACGATAAAATAGTTCCCCTTGCAATCAAGACTCAATCGGTCAGAATTTACATAAAATAAATAAATTAATTAAAATAAATAAATTAATTAAAATAAATAATTTATAAATTTACAATTCGCTTTTTGCATGAATTGACTTACCTTTGAAACTTTTGTGACCTCTTGTTGTCATTTTAACATGACGCCAAAATTTGACTTGTAAAAATGACTACAGTATTTTTTTATGGTAAACAAGTAGAGAAGTTTATGATTGATGAGTAAATTATGTAATTAAAACTCACAATAATTTATGTTGGAAATAGTGAAACAATAAAATCTCAATAATTCAAGTAATGAATATGTAATAAAGTAAATATTTGAGATAACTGTAGATTTATATTGACGCTTGTAGGAAATAAATTAATGTTACAGGACTAAATATATTGTAGGATCATAAAACACGTGTTTTCAGGTATTTAAAAAATATTGAGCAAAGTTTACTTATGGGACTGCTGGAACTGGTAGCAATATTTCTCTCATTCTCGTACTTTAAAGAACATAGTTAACGATTAACTAGTAAGTACGACTAATTATTTTTCAATCCTTTTCAAACGCGCAATCCGTTCTATCCTTTTTACATCAGAGTCGTAGATTTAAAGTTGAACATGTATTTCAGCTTGTCTAGAATTATGTTAAAAAGATGTTGATCGTTAAAAAGATCAGGAACCAGAAATTTGATGACGAAATAGAAAAATGCTATTTTGATAAAATATATATCATATAAATATATATCATACAAATATATATCATACAAATATATATCATATAAATATATATCATAAATATATATCATAAATATATATCATATAAATATATATCATATAAATATATATCATATAAATATATATCATCTATATATACTATAGATATATAGATGTATATACTATAGATGTTTATATATAAGCGATAATAATTATAATATAATAAGTAATATTAATTTCATAAAATTAAAATAGGTTAGCTAAAAACTTAGTTCTTTGGTTATAAGTATTTAAAACAATATGAAATATATAACATTTTTACAATTCATTTTTGTTTCTTTAATTCTTTATTCCAGAAGCGTGTAATCGAAAAATTTATTTCCTTTATCATATGTTTTACAAATTATCAAGAAACAATTTCCCCTCTTTCAGATTAATGTAAATCTTATTTTAAATTCAACTATCCAAAATGAGTAAAATATCACAAAAAATAGACAATCTACAAAAGTACAAAATCAACAAAGCTTTACAGAAGACCGTTTTTTTTTAAACAAGACATCACCATGAACTTAAATATCGACAGAATACTAACAAAACAAATAATAACAAAATGAGTAAAAATTACAAAAATTTCAAAAAACTTTTCTAAAAAACATACGAGTCGTTTTTCGAAATATCCTGCCGATATTTCAAAACTTTGAGAAACCGCGGTTTAATCATCGTGATGATCGTCCTGATCATCATGTTCGCTGCTTACGGAGGATCGACTGGGACTCGGAACAGGTGTTTCCTGTCTAGTCTGTTGTCTGGATTGACTTTGGGATCGTCCTCCCCTACTGCGACTGCGTTCTTTTACTTTTCCGGAGGACGCGTGCCTGGGAATTTCAACGTCGGCAGGACGATGCTCAGGTGAATCGTGTTTGTCTCGAATTCGTTCCACTGGTGTCATCTCGTCGACGAATTTTTCATTCACCTCATTACTTATTCTCTTGGCACGCCTAGCGGTGATTTCTCGGGTTCGACCCAAATTCCCGCGTCGCTGAGGTTTCATAGACATTTTTCCGGTCCTACGACGCCCACCCTTTCCGCGACGGGCACGACGGGAACGTCGAGCACCTCGTCCACGACGTCCTCGACGCATGCGACCAGCAGGCTTGCGACGCCTCCTTTTACGCCTACTCTTCTCCTGAGGAACCATTGCGTATGGATTTGCCGTGTAGGGTTCTCCATTAAGGGTGTAGTGGCCATTCACTCTTTTCAGAATTCCGTATTCTATTCCACGTTTTAAGGCCGCATTTAACTGAAAAAAAATTTGTGGTTAGTTTTTCAAAAAGGGGTTGGATAGAAATAATTTTATTGCAGGTTAATTATTGTTACAATTTAGTTTAATTATTGTTATAATTTAGTTTAATTATTGTTATAATTTAGTTTAATTATTGTTATAGTTTAGTTTAATTATTGTTATAATTTAGTTTAATTATTGTTATAATTTAGTTTAATTATTCATTGAAAATTGATTTTAAGATGGCTATTTGTGCACATTACTAATGATTTTATTATTGAATAAACATACAAATAAATCCATTATAATTGTATATTCAATTTTATTTATCTTAAAATGTGAAATCAATTTTTGTAAAAAGTTAAGGACTTATCCAATTTTTGTTTGAAAATGGATTTAATATATAGCCATGTTTTTTCTGGTTATGTTAATAATATTGTTACTAAAAATAACAAAAAAATTTGTTTATTTAATTTGTACTATAATTGAAAAAAAAGGAATCGTTTCTAATCTCTTTAATATTTATTAATATAATGAATAAAGTGCCAACAATAGCAGTTAAACAGTATATGAAAAATTAATTAATCAAATTATTAATTAAATGTTGAATAAAAATATAATTTAAAAGACATTTATTATTATTTTTAGTTGTCATGAAATTAAATGATTAAAATAAAAATAATACAATTATTTATTTAGTAGTAATTGTTGAAAACAAATAAAACAATTGCAATAAAAATATTTTCACTATTTTAAATTAAAACTATTAGTTCTAGTTGTTATAAATAAAATTAATTGAAGCATGCAAAGATCATTGACACTATTTTCTTTAATTTTCACATTTTGTTTTAATAAAATTTTAGGTTATTTTTAATTAAAGGTTGGAAATTCAAATTCTAAAATAAAAAGCTTATTCTGAAATATAAATTTCTGAAATATGAATATAAATATTTAGAAATATAATTTCTAAATTATTCTGTAATATAAATGTGTTTAAAATAATTATTAATAGTTTTACCTATATGCCAACAAAATCCAAACCCAAATGATTTAATAATAAAGGTGAATAAAAAGTAAAAATGATATTAATAATATTTATTAGTAATATAAATATGTTTCTAATTTTTAATTATTATATTATTAAATTTTTTGTTTATTTTTGATTAAAATTATTAAGGATTCTTTAAACACAAATAAAAGAACTTTAATGAAATTAAAACTATTATTTTCAATTACAAAAATTAACAACAAAAATTAACAACAAAATTTATCAAAATTTAGCAACAAAAATTAGCAACAAAAATTAGCAACAAAAATTAGCAACAAAAATTAGCAACAAAAATTAGCAACAAAAATTAACAACAGAAATTTACAACAAAATTTATCAAAATTTAGCAACAAAAATTAGCAACAAAAATTAGCAACAAAAATTAGCAACAAAAATTAACAACAAAAATTAACAACAGAAATTTACAACAAAAATTATAAATAATTTTTAAAATTATTAAACTATTCTTTGAATTAAAAATGTTTATATTCGATTTTATTTTATTATTTATTGTTCTCGCATTTATCTATTAAATCCCAAGTCTTTTTTTTCAAAATTTTGAATAAATGCTGGAACAGTGAATTTCAATTAATTACTTTAAATTTATTTTTACAAATAATACAAACCCGTCTTTGAATAACATTGTCGCCTGATCGATGTTCCGCGAGGATGTAATTCATGATGTCCTTGGAAGTGGATCCACGAGCCTCTCGAAGACTTCGAATTGCCGAAACCACAAGGGCCGAAATTTTTGGTGCTGGTTGCCTCATTTTTCTTCTTAATTTGCTCCCTCCAAATCCAAGAAAAACGATCCTCTCTTTAATCAAAGACTGATTCTTCGATGATTAGATATTCATCACAAAATACACTTTTAAAAACCAAAAATGAGTCAAATTCTTTTACTAATTTATTTATTTAATATTTTTTAATTTAAAATAAAACTTGAAATTTGGAAAAAGCTTTGTAATTTTCAAAATTAACGATGAGAAATCAGGACAGATATTTAGTGCTGCCGGTCTTTGAATTAATGAAATGTCAAGTTGTTGATTCGCTTTTCATTTATTTTCCGTTGCTATACTAAATTTATAGAAACGTTTGTGTTCTTTGTTTTAAACTTATAGTAAAGGGTTATAGTTCATACTTTTGTTTTTATTAAAATGCGTTTTGAACTTTTAAATTGGTATATTTTTTAAATGCAGTTAATGAGCTATGACAAATTAAATTAATCGATGAAATTAAAAATCAAATGCAAAAATAATAAATAGAATAAAGTGAACTAATCATATTGAACTAGTCAATTAAATTGAACTGGTTAATAAAATTGAACAGGTTAATGAAATTGAACAAATAAGATAGAATAATTAAATAAATTGTATAATAAATATGTTAAATCGAATAAATTAAGAAATTTACTTAATAATTAATCAGATCGTATAAATTGGAGATATTAAATAAATAATTGATCGTTTCGAGTAAATACGAGAAATTAAATAATTAATTAATTTAATTAAGTAAATGTAAATAAATAAAACAAACCGAATAAATTAAGCAAACCAAATAAATTAAACAAACCAAATAAAGAAAACAAACCGAATAAATTTTACAAACCGAATTCAATGAAAAGAATTACACAAACAAATAAATTAAATACATTAAAGAAATTATTCATTATTTCCATCAGGAAATTGTTTACCTTTAGCCTTAATTATTAATTATGGCTACATTTTAAAAATTTTATTATAATTTTAGCCACAATTATTATCCATCTACAAATATAATTAATTTGCGAAAACATTGTCCAGTTTTTGCAGAGACTGAAAAGAAGTCCTTAAACATTTTTCCTTTATAAAAGTCGCGATTGGAAACAAAAAGAAAGTTCAGTGTCTCGATAATTAGAAGATTTCTTTTTACAACCAACACGACTGCAATTTACGTCCACTTATTCTTTTCCGCGATTTTCTAATTAAAAACAGTTGACGTGAGTAGGCTTCAAATAATTTAAAACTTTTAGAAAACATTTTTTTTTTCTCCGTAGGATAGAATTTCCAAAGCAATGTTTACCACTCAAAAACAAATTCTTAAAAGCTTACATATTTTGCAATCCATACAGAAGAATTTTATTTTATCTTGATGTAACAAATGTCAGATATCACAATAAGTTAAAGAACAAGAGAAATTCTTCACTCTTGGTGTGGAGGAGGTATTAGGCTTTCTGAGAGATGAACAAAGCCCAACCGACAGCAATGATGGGGCTACCGGTTAGTCTTTCACTATAAAAACTTTTGTAGATTTTTATCCAAGCGCCGTCATACATTACTGATGCTAATGGTCCTCATTTCTTTCTGTGATCTTCTGATAAACTCATCCGATTTATTTGCTCTTTCATAAGCCTCCAATTCCATTTATCAAACGAATTGCCAACTTCTTAACGTTCTCATCACTTGGATTATTTTATTTTTAAATTGGATATTTTTCTACAAAACTTACAATTTTGTGGATTTTTAATTAGCAAGCGAGAGTCAAGTCTTTTTTAAATGGATTTCTGAATATGTTGAATCACCCACTGAAAAAGATGCTGCGGAAATAATTATGCAGAGAATTTACTTAGAAATTTTGCCTACTGAAACTTTAGTTATTTCGTTAAATAATAGTAATAATTATAATGAAGGTATTTGTAGTTATTTATATAATTTGATTGTGGCAATTCTGGGACGTTCCAAACATATCTAAAATGCAAATAATCGTAAAAATGTAATAAAGTAAAATGATAGGTGTTGTAAAAGCACATTATCACGCAAAGAGTTAATTTTGAAATGATAGAACCATTTAAAGAAGATTGAGTGGTCCTTCAGAGTGATTTGCAGAACCTGCCTCGTTTCCAGAAAAAATGATTTAAATTAAAAAACATAATAGGAGGACTAAGCTGGGTTGAATTTTGGCCAAGATTTAGATCTGGTGTCCTTTTACAATAATTGCACGTCCCGGGAGTTTTTTGGAATTAAGTTTCGATTATCCAGACGTTAAATCCTCGAGCCAGATGACCATTTTGGTATCATATGGTCGTTACGGTCCCTAGTCGTCACGGTGTCCGTGTACGAATCGTAAAAAAACATTCCCCATCATAATGGTCGAATTATGCGCATATTCTCCTTAGGCTATACGGAGAATCTTCTGCACACTCGTAATTATGATGAGCGAATGAATCGCGAAGTGGCGCCGCAGCAGGCGATGCTGCTCAAGATCTACCGTGTTAGAAGACATTTAAGCCTTCTCCACATTTTGAAATAATACTTAGACTTTTCTGGAAATTGTTCCGGGAGTTTTTACTTGTTCGTAACTGTTTACAAATTTTTCTTTAAATCAGATTTCTACAAAGTTCAAGGATCATAATCTTTTACGTTCCAGTAAAAAGTACAGAATCTTTTTATTTAATTCATATTATTTACAAATTTTGTTTAATCCAATTTTCTATATAATGATGTCTTTGTGAGTTATTGGAAGAAATAATACTTTCTTTAAATCATGAAAAACTTTAAGTGCCAGAATAATCTCGTATTTTTGACAGTGTGAAATAAAAGAGATAGTCGTCGCGCTTCGTACCAAACTTGTGTGATATGAACGGACTTCTTAATGCTATTGGGAGCCCCCGCAGTTAATAAAGCTCTCTGGTCTGGATTTATTAAATGATTGCATTAACGTGCCACGTCGCATGAGATTAATTGCCGCCAGGCTTTACGTCTTCACTACCCCACGTGGCGAGAAGGTACGCGTCATAATAATAAAGATGGTAAGCTCTGACGAGAAAATATGGCCTACATCGAATAACGATCACTGGAGCGGATACTTTGAGGTTGAGCACCTCTGTCGACAATGCTTAGTGCAGACTCAACAATTTTCTCATCTTTTCATAATCACTAGAATACAAAAACTTAAGTACAAATAGTTGTATGAATGTAAACGGGAAAAATGATCCTAAAAATCTAAAATTTGTCACGTAGCCACTATTAGAGAAAAATAAAAGTTTTTATTCTGAAAACGGTCTGACCTCCACAATCTTTATTTCTTCATTTTTATATTTTTTTATACACTAAATATTATACAATTTATTCACTTTTGTCCTTTTTTCACACTAATTTATTTCTTTATTTTTATCTTTTTTTTATACTTTAAACATTATACACTTTATTCACTTTTGTTCTTTATCTCACACTAATCACTTTTAATTAACTAATCACTTTCATTTTTCACTTTTATACATTTAACTAAACTCAATAAACTTTTTAAACCGTTTAAACACTTACTATTAACAATTTTTTAATTTTATATCACTTACAATTCAAAATTCGTAAATGGCTCAAAGCATATTTCAAAATGACTGCTGACTGTCAAGAAATCTTTCACTTTCTTTCTCTTACCGTACCCACAAAATTTGTCCTCTCTCTCACACAAGAAACAAACTAAACGCTATTGGAGCCTACCTAGCCAATGAGATTTTGAAAGGTCATCTCTTCTTTCTCTGGTGCATACAACTGATATAGTGCATCTACTTACTCTTATTAAAGTTTCTCTTTC
>WNHD01004498.1:0-11151 GCA_011057455.1 Ganaspis sp. Gsp50 | reverse complement strand
TTCTTCTTGAATATCACATATTTTTTATGAATTTCACATATTCTTCTTGAGTATTAAATATTCTGTTTGAATATTAAATATTCTTCTTTATTAGTATATTTAATATTTTTCTTGTATTTCACGTATTCTTCTGGAATATTAAATATTATTTTTGAATATCACACATTTTTCTTGAATATTAAATATTTTTCTAGAATATAACATATTCTTCTTGAGTGTATTAAATATTCTTCTGGAATATCACATATTCTACTTCAATATCAAATATTCTGCTTAGATATTAAATATTCTTCTGAAATATTAAATATTCTTCTTTAGTATATTAAATATTTTTCTTGAATTTCACATATTATTCTGGAATATTAAATATTCTTGAATATCACACATTTTTCTAGAATAATAAATATTCTTCTTTAGTATATTAAAAATTTTTCTTGAATTTCACATATTCTTCTGGAATATTAAATATTATTCTTGAATATCACACATTTTTATTGAATATTAAATATTCTTCTAGAATATAACATATTCTTCTTGAGTGTATTAAATATTCTTCTTGAATATCACATATTCTACTTGAATATAAAATATTCCGTTTGGATATTAAATATTTTTCTGGAATATTAAATATTCTTCTTTAGTATATTAAATACTTTTCTTGAATTTCACATATTATTCTGGAAAATTAAATATTCTTGAATATCACACATTTTTCTTGAATATTAAATATTCTTCTTTAGTATATTAAAAATTTTTCTTGAATTTCACATATTCTTCTGGAATATTAAATATTATTCTTGAATATCACACATTTTTCTTGAATATTAAATATTTTTCTAGAATATAACATATTCTTCTGGAGTGTATTAAATATTCTTCTTGAATATCACATATTCTACTTGAATATAAAATATTTCGCTTGGATATTAAATATTTTTCTGGAATATTAAATATTCTTCTTTGGTATATTAAATATTTTTCTTGAATTTCACATATTCATCTGAACTATTATTAATTTAAAATTTTTTTGATTTGTAGTTTTTACTGTTACCTAGTCACTTATCAGAATTCTGGGTTGCTAACTAGAAATCATAAATTTGGTGATAAAAAAGAAGTTCCTGCACGAAAAAGCAATAAAATTAGATATTCTGCGGATTAATTTATTTACTGAATATTTTGCAGTTTTTCTTATGTATAATAAGAGCCTGAAATTGAATTTTTTTTTTCAATTATTGACTTAAGTCAATTAATGGGATAAAGATATGGGAATAAAGCAATGGGGAGATTTTGGTTTGTAAATGCAAAAGTTGTGTAAGTAGCAAATAGAAGGTTGAATTTTTGATTGAATTTTGGTGGCGAGAAGTCGAGAGATAGTACAAAATCAATATTTCGACGAGGCGAGTAAAATAAATGATGGGAAAGTGTAGAGAGCAGCAGGTGAGGATGAAAGAGTACGAGCACTCGAGTTAGTCGATGCCATTATTGAGGGCATAATTAACTTTTATATTGAGAGAGCAGATCCACGACCAGTGCTCGACTACAACTCTTTCATAAATTGCACCAGCTTTCAAATCTTCTTAATATGACAAGGCTTTTTTCATTTCTAATCATTCACTTATCCAAACGCAAGCTTTCCAATCTTGCGGATTTTAAAAAGCGGCCAAACTAAAGTAATCCCATCTTCATTTCGCTTGAAAATAGCTAAAACGCTTTTTTACCTCTTTACCTTTTTTGTCATTAAATACTTTTCCATGTTCTCCCAAACAGAACGTTTGTATTTTATTTTAAACAGATTTTTTGCTAATAATACGATAAAAGCCTTTCTTTAAAAGTTTTTTTTTACAATTATTGCAATAAATGGTTTACTGTTTTCTTTATTTTACATATTTCTTTGATTTACACTTTTCTTTGTTTTGCAGTTTTTATAAACAAAATAATGCTTTCACATGAGGAAGCAAAATTGGTATAACTTTTTGGAAAACTGTTTCCATTTCCAAAAGCGAGAGCAACGGAAAGAACATTCATTTCGAAAAAGGAGTGTTTCCGGTTTTATAACCGAAATAAAACACGAGGCAAGCATTTATCAGCAGAAATAATTTCTCATTAAATTAGAAAATTGGGTAATGAAGTTTTATTCTGAGAATCAGCTTGAAACCAATTCCAGTGCTAAGGAGGGTGGAGAAGTGATTTCCACAAGAGTTCCGAGATTGAAAATTTGTGGGGTAATTTTTCAAGCCGAATGAGACTATTTTTGGCAAAAATCTTTAAGCGAGCAATTTTAGAAGAGATATCATAAAAGCCTTTCAACGATAGTGGATAAATCTTTTTCTCTTTTTTCGTAAAATGTTCAAAAAATTATAAGAGTTACGTACAAGATAAATACTCGACAAGACAACGAAAATTTGAAACTGTCTTCGAAAAAGACTATATTCATCTAGTCAAAGTAATTAAGAAAATTCGAAAAATAAATAAAAACAATGCTTGAATGAACAATTAATAAATTTAGTAAGAAGCCGAGATTAGTTTTTGATGTCTGTTTAAAAATGTTATTAATTATTTGTTGTTTCTTATGTTTCTCTTAAAGTATTATTTTGGTATTTTCAAATATTCCCGCGTTTAGCAGACGAAAGCGCTGTCGATTTTAGTTCAGCTCAACGTCGCAAGGTGGAAGTCACGTTACCTTTCTCGCAATTCAGAAGCCTAATTTATTTTATATAAAGAGTCAGCTTGTCTACTAACATTTAATCCAAACAGAAAATTATTAGGATTTTTTTATAAAAGTTTTTACCGACTTGACTGACATTTTCGCTGTAATTTTTTCTGTCATTTTCTGTCATCGCGAAATGATTACAAGAAAAAAAAATGACTGAAAGAATTACGCACTTGTCATCAACTTGTATATTTTCATAAGGGAGAGAACTCTAATGATTGGATACATATGCGGCTGTTCATTTCATGTCAAAAATGTGATATCTTTTGTGTGCCAATTTCTATATAATATTCATGACAACTTTGACACGTTCTCAATTATAAATAAAGCAAATAATATAGTGGCGAAAAGAATAAATAGATTAAAAGCTAATGAACAAATAAATGGAAAGCTGCAGAATAAATAGATAAAAGTCCGATGAATAAATAACTTAAAAATAAATAACATAAAAATCTAATAGATAAATAAAAGGCTAATGAATGAATAGATAAAAGGCTAACGAATAAATAGATAAAAGGCTAACGAATAAATAGCTAAAAGGCCAAAACAGAAATAGATAAAATCCTGAAGCATAAAATTATAAAAAGCTGAAATATAAAATGAAAGAAAGGCCAAAGAAAAAATAGATGAAAGTCTAAAAGAAAAAATAGATAAAAGGCTAAAAGAAAAAATAGAATAAAGGCCAAATAAAAAATGCATAAAAGACTAAAAGAAAAAATAGATAAATGGCCAAAGCAAAAATAGATAAAAGGCCAAAGAAAAAATAGATGAAAGTCTAAAAGAAAAAATAGATAAAAGGCTAAAAGAAAAAATAGATAAAAGACCAAATAAAAAATACATAAAAGACTAAAAGAAAAAATAGTTGAATGGCCAAAGCAAAAATAGATAAAAGGCCAAATAAAAAATACATAAAAGACTAAAAAAATAGATAGATGGCCAAAGCAAAAATACATAAAAGGCCAAAGGGAAAAATTATAAAAATCTAAAGAATAGAAATACGAAAAGCCAAAGAATAGATAAAAGGCTAAAGGATAAAATAATAAAAATCAATGGAATGAAAATACTAAAGGCTACAGAGTAAATACATGAAAAGCAGAATAATGAACGGATAAAAAAAAAAAACAGATGAAAGGATGAAAAATTAATAATAAGAAATGGGAGAAGAAACATGCTTAAAAAGCACTTTTGCGGCAGTTGAAAAATAAAAGAATTGAAGAAAGAAGCAGCAGGAAAAGACGTGTTTTTCGGTGGCTTAAAAGTAAGTTGGTTTTTGTAAGCAAGAAACGAAAGTTGCAGTCTAGAGTGTTTGAGAAGAGCCCTTGTCACCATCCTTAAGCAGAAGCAAGCACTCGGCATAGATCAAAGCGCTTTACCCTTAACCTCAATCTATCTGAGGCTATCTATCTCGGTTAACATGATGCGGAGCAGCGACAGGGTCACGCTATTATGGTAGATTGGTGCTTGACCACAGGAAATGTAAGCTCAGGGTAGAAATGATGGCAGGTCTTGGGACCAAGGATTCAGCGGATTCGAAGCACTGATACTAAGCCCCAGCGAATTTCACCCACCCTACCTTAACATTCCAAACGACTGAACCTTATCCTCAGGCTGTTCAACCCAAAATTCATTTAACCTCAAAGTATCGGGGTAGATTGTTTCTTGACTGACGAATTAGGAATTCACCCTCTTCTGCCTTCTCTGATAGAAATTGAAATCCCACCATGACAATCCTTGAATTATCTGCAAACTTTTCAATTATTCAAACAAGATTCTTTAGTCTTGGCACTCGCAAGATTTAGCTGTCAGATTTAATTTCAAACTCGTTCAGACAACTTCAAGGGAAGGACAGAAATTTTTAAATTGCATTTGTTACACTGTATTTTTCATATATTTGTAATAATAATATTAATAGTGATAATGATAATAATTTTCCCTCTCCAAAACTTGTTTTGTAAAAAAAAAGAAGATAATAATAATAATAGTAGTAGTAATAATAATAGATAACATATTTTTAATAAAGAGTGTGAAATTGGTATTAATGAATCCACGATTTTGCTTTATCTTGTGAATATTATGGAAATAAATTCTGAACGATCGATAAGTGATTCTAAAATTAATGCCAACCGTTTTCAAGTTTAGTTTTGTATAAACCGTGTTAGGTTAACAATATGGGTGACAAATGATAAATAGCTGTAAAATATATAACGAAAGTCAACAGCAGGGTAAATAAATGAATAGATTATTTAACAAACAGATAAATAAATAATAGGATGAATTGACAACAGTAATTAAGAATAGTACAAATAAATAATGTGAAATAATATCTATGTATGTAATTGAGTGGTATACAAATATATAAATATTAATTAAATAATATGTAAATATTAATTAAATAATATATAAACATTAATTAAATAATATATAAATATTAATTAAATAATATATATAAATATTAATTGAATAATATATAATTAAGAATAGTATTTGTGAATAATAAAGAATTGTGTGAACCCTTATTAAAATATACAACAGAAAATTAATAACAAGTTTGTAATTTTTTTTCAAACCTTTTTTCTTGTAATAATTTCGCGACGACAAAGAAAATGACAGTCAAATAGGTAAATATACTTTAATAAAAAATTTTAATAATTTTATATTTGAATTGAGAGTTAGTACACAAGCTGATTCTTTATATAGAATAAATTAGTCATCTGAATTGCGAGAAATGTAACGTGACTTCTCCACCTTGCGACGCTGAGCTGAACTAAAATCCACAGACCTGCTAAACGCGGGAATATTTGAAAATGTAAAAATAATATTTTAAGAAAAATATAAAAAACCACAAATAATTAATAAAATTATTAAAGAGATAGTATAAAATAATCTCGGCTACTTAATAATTTCATTATTCCTGAGTTCATTTTTATACTTTTTTAAGAAACATTATTTTAACTTTTTCAAATATTCCCGCGTTTAGCAGACGAAAGCTCTATGGATTTGAATTATCTCTGTGTCGCAAGGTGGAGCAGTCATGTTACACTTTTCGCAATTTAGAAGCCGGATTTATTCTATATAAAGAGTCCGCTCGTCTACCAACATTTCATTTAAACACAAAATTTTTAGGATTTTTCATAAAAGTTTTTATGATTGAAAAATTAATGATTAAATTACAGGGTATTTTCCTGTAATTTTCTCTGACATTCTCTCTGTCATTCTCTCTTTCATTTTCTCTGTTGTCACAAAATGATTACAAGAAAAAAAAGAATCGAAGAAAGAGTAAAGAATCGAAGAAAGATTGAAGAATAAAAGTAAGAGTAAACAATAGAAGAAAGGGTAAAGAATAAAAGTAAGAGAAAAGAATAAAAAAAAGTAGAAAATGTAAGAGTAAAAAATTGAAAAAAGAGTAAAGAATAGAAGAAAGAATAAAAAAGAAGAAAGAATAAAAAAGAAGAAAGAATAAAAAAGAAGAAAGAATAAAAAAGAAGAAAGAATAAAAAAGAAGAAAGATTAAAGAATAAAAGCGATAGTAAGGAATAGAAAGAAAAGTAGAGAACACAAGAGTGAAGAATAGAAAAAAGAGTAAAGAATACAAAAATGCAAAATAACGAAACAGTTCCGTTTCTAGCTAATTTTAATCTCGAAATCTAGTATTTTTCTATTTACCATTATTCTGATTTACCTCCTTGTGTCCCACTTTGAAAGTTGATGCGAAATAAATTGCCTCAATTATTTTAATATCAACTGCGAATTCGATCTAAAAATTCCCGTTGACATTTTCACGACTGTGCCAGTTTTTATAAAATTAAAAACAGATTAATGAAAGCATAACATTTTGCTGAATTTATAAATTCGAAAATACATACGTTCCTTTAATAAATAAATTCGCATTCAATAAATATGAATACCAATAATTTTCGAGTTCGATATTTTTAGTCAAAAGCTAACAAAAGCATAAAAGTATTTTGCAAAAACGCAATAAATTGTGTGACTTGTTTATTCTTTACATATTGTTCTACTCTATCATTTTATAATTCTATTATTTCCTAATTCTATTATTTTATAATACTATTGTTTATTGTTTTATTATTTATTCGTTGTTTTATTCCTTAGTCATTGTTTTATTCTTTATTCATTGTTTTATTCTATTATTCATTCTTTTATTACATTTATTTTTCTATTTCTTTATTTTTTCGTTTATTTCATTATTTATTCTTTTCTTCCATTATTTATTCCTTTATTGCATTATTTATTTTTTTAATTATTTATTTTTTCGTTTATTCCATTATTTATTATTTTCTTCCATTATTTATTCCTTTATTGCATTATTTATTTTTTATTTCTTTATTTATTCTTTTATTTCATTGTTTATTCTTTTTTTATTTTTTACTCTTTTATTCCATTTTTTATTCTTCTATTCCATCATTTATTATTTTATTTCATAATTTATTATTTCTCTCTACAATTTTTATTTGTCCCCTATTTTTTTGTTTCTATTTATTTATTCCAGTCTTTTTTTATTTTTGCGAAATAACTAAATTAATGAACAAGAAAACAACTCCGCAGGCATACAATTTATTCAAGAGTTTACTTTTCCAAGTATACGCGCATTTATCATTATTATTGAATTATCGGAAAACTTTTTTCTTTTACGTCTGGAGACTTCTTGGACTCGAATGACAGTCATTATACATATTGTTAAGCGAACTTTGTGCAATTACTATTAAGTATTTACAAGAAGAAAGTGAATTGTATATCTACAGCTTGTAACTCTACTCTTTGTCGATGTGAGTGTGCGACGGTGAAATATCATATATCATGAACATGTAATTTAACTTTGAAACATAAATTCAGTAAGTTTCAGAAATGCTAGAGTGTTTACTTGTATGGTATTTGTCTGCTCCTCCAAGACAAGTTTCTAAAGTTTGCAACCCTATTTTTCTTATTTATAATTATTCAGCAGATACGTGAAATTTAAGCGCCTACTATAAGTATTTATTTATCGGACAAATAATAATTAATACTGCTGTGTGTATTGTAATTAATTCTACAATGTATAATAATTAATTGTTCTACAAATAAATAAAGGTTCTACAAATTTAAATAATAATTCTACAAATAAATAGTGCTAGAAATTTAAATAATGATTCTACAAATAAATAATGCTTCTAGAAATTTAAATAATGATTCTACAAATAAATAACGATTCTAAAAAAATAATGATTCTAAAAAAATAATCATTCTAAAAAAATAATGATTCTAAAAAAATAATGATTCTAAAAAAATAATCATTCTAAAAAAATAATCATTCCAAAAAATTATTCTACAAATTTAAATAATCATTCTACAAATTTAAATAATATTCTACAAATAAATAATGATTCTACAAATAAATAATGATTCTATAAATAAATAATGCTATTACAAAAAGTTAACGCTATTACAAATAATAATTAATGCAATAGAAATAATAATTACTAACTATTAAATTACATTAACAAAAATTCTTAACAGAGACACGAAATCATAGTACAAATGAAAAGAAAATACATACAGTATAGAAATCGAATATACCTCCATTATTAATGTAAAATTAAATAATTTAGCAATCGGATACAAGCACATCATTATCCCTTTATTAATATCATGATTTTCAATATAATCTTGAAATTTGTAACAAGAGAGCCAAACAAGGTACGTACACATTGTGTGCAAATTATTAATAATAAACCTATGTTGCAAATTGCAAATGGTTATAGAATTTTCAGCTATTGTTTTGCTTGTATTTGAATGATGATGGCAAAAGTTTTGATAACAATTTTACAAGTACGCAGTTATAAACTCATGTCACAATTGTTTGAGTCAATATTAATCATCAATTGATATTCTCTGGAGAATGATAAATTTGGAAAATTTGTTCATGGCGTGCATTGTACTATTACGAATTATTCTCCTCGCAATTAACACGCTCGGTGGTACCCACCCTAGGGTATTTACCGTTGAGCAAGTAGTACTCATATATCGACAATATACTTTTGGGGCGGCTAACTATTTACTTAGAAACTCTGTAGAAGCTTTAATTAACTCCCAACTATACTCATACACTTATCAAAAATATATTACCCACTTTATGGAACACTAAACATTCGTGTTTCTGTTTTTCGCTCCAAAATGAATTTAGTATCATGATATGAATCCGAGCTTTCTATACATGATGATACATTTTTTATAATTTTTTTTACAGTCTATCATCATTATTTGTATTAATTATGTGTATCTTAATCTTTGGAACACAGCCAATGGAAATATTTTGTTTAAAATATTTTGCATTACCTATTCGGGGTAAAAATATTCCATATGGAAAATATTATACATAAAATCCTTTTTAATATTAAAGGATTTTGCTTGTTGTAAATTAAAATGTTCTACATCGAATATTCGAACGAAAATGTTTTACATAAAATATTTTGTAAAATTTTCAGCACAGAGTATTTTGCAGAAGTTAATTCAGATGAAATACTATAAACGTAAAATATGCCATTAAAATATTTTGAATAAAATATAATTAGATAATGGAAAAGTTTATATAGTTTAAATTCTTTGTAACAAGAGTCGCTCGTAATGAGCTTTCAACCTTTTAAAAAGCTCTTCATTTTTCAATAAAGTGTATAACTTTTTTTATTATAAACATATATATTAAAGTTGAATAAAGGAAAGTTTTTCTTTGGAGAGAATTACAATTTATTTTTGTTATTAAAAGCAGACGGGGAATGGATTATACTTTTATTAACCACATGGAAAAATTTTGAAATAAGCTACATTAAATTCTATGAAAATTTTAGTGGATTTCTCTTACGATATTTAATAATAAATGAAATACGTGTTTCAGGCAATAACATCTTTACGCATACATTAAGTTTATAGTGCATCGTCCAGGTAATAGATTCATTATCCAAAGTTTTTTTTGCTTTTGAAATTTTTATTTTAAACCTGTAACATCTTTGTTTTTTAAATATACTTTTGATATTTAAAATATCTTGTGATTGAAATGATTGCTTTGATGTTAAAAGCATCTTTTGATTAAAATTCTCCTATTGATATTGAAGTTATCTTTTGATTTAAAATTTTAAAGTTTTATAGAATTTTTTATTTTTTAAAATTATCTTTTTGATATCACAGTTATCTTTTGATATTACAAATATCTTTTGATATTATAATTATCTTTTGATATTGTAATTATCTTTTGATACTAAAATTACCTTTTGATATTAGAATTATCTTTTGATATTACAATCATCTTTTGATATTACAATTATCTTTTGATACTAAAATTACCGCTTGATATTACAATTATCTTTTGATATTACAATTATCTTTTGATGTTACAATTATCTTTTGATACTAAAATTACCTTTTGATATTTAAATTATTTTTTGATATTACAATTATCTTTTGATGTTATAATTATCTTTGATATATTACAATTATCTTCTAATGTTACAATTATCTTTTGATACTAACATTACCTTTTGATATTACAATTATCTTTTGATACTAAAATTACCTCTTGATAGTAAAATTATTTTTAGGTATTACAATTATCTTTTGATATTATAATTATCTTTTGATATTACAATAATCTTTTGATATTACAATTATCTTTTAATACTGCAATTATCTTTTAATACTAAAATTACCTTTTGATTCAAATTAACCGTTTGATATTAATATTTTCTTTTGGTTTAAAATTATCTTTTTGATATCACAATTATCTATTGATGAAAAGTATTCTTTTAATATGAAAATTATCTTTTGATATTAGAATTATCTTTTGATTAACGGTATATTTTTGATATTAAAATTATTTTTTGATTAAAAGTATCCTTTTGATATTAAAATTTTCTTTTGATAAAAATTATCCTTTTGTTATTAAAATTATCCTTATGTTGTTAAAATTATCCTTATGTTGTTAAAATTACCCTTTTGTTGTTATAATTATCTTTTTGGTATTGAAATTATCCTTTTGTTATTAAAATTATACTTTCAGTATTAAAATTATCCTTCAGTATTAAAATTATTCTTTTGATACTAAAATTATCATTTCGGTATTAAAATTATTTTTGATAATTAAATAACTCTTTTGATGTTCGTTTTGTTTTGATTATTTCTTTTTCTTTTTATAAAATCTTTCTCGACAATCGCTAATAAAACAATTGTTGCAGAATATGACTACGATTATTATAGTTTTCTATTTAAATTGCAGATTCAGTACATTGATTTTCAGAGAACAATGCAGATCTATAAAAGCGAACAAGTTTTGCCAAAGCTCTTTGGCATTTTGCATAGAAATAACATTTTTTGTAAACTTTATTTACTTCTAATTCCACTATTTCCAAAAAGGGTTTAAAACCTTTAGTTGACCGATTTTAAAAAACTATTCGAAA
>WNHD01004497.1:0-11152 GCA_011057455.1 Ganaspis sp. Gsp50 | reverse complement strand
CACCGAAACGTTAAAGAATAGTTTTTTATTTATTTATTTATTTTTTATAATTTGACTCGGAGTGATCGATATAATCACTATTATTATTAATATGTAATAATAATAATTATAATAATTTTTATCGTAAAATAGTAACAATTATTATTATTATTATTATTATATTAACAGTATATATATTATATTATTCATAATAAACTATACACGTGGAAATATTTTGGAGGTTTTTAACCATTTTTCTCTATGTTTCAGAATCAGCACAAGCAGAAACCCACAATACAGTTCATAGGAAACGAAGGGGTGAGTTTCATCTATTTTAGAGTCATAAATAATGTACTAAAAATAAAAATGTACATAAAAATAAAATGTACATAAATATTCTACTTAACCAATGTAAGTGAATTTGTATATAAATTGAAAACTCAGTAGTTTTTCGACATTTGGAATTTCTTCAGTAGCAATTCTAAATTTTGACAATTCTATGGAATAAAGATTCGACAATATAACAATTCTGTTATATGGAAATTCGAAAACAAGCAAATTCTGGTAAATACAAATTCTATAAAATAAATTTTCGAAATTTCAAATTTCTATATTAAATAGAAATTCTGAATTTGAAATTTGTATCAAATAACAATTCGAATAAATAGTAAATTTTATAAAATAAATTTTCGAAATTTCAAATTTCTATATTAAATAGAAATTCTGAATTTGAAATTTGTATTAAATAACAATTCGAATAAATAGTAAATATAGAAATAGAAATAGAAATGTAAATAGATATTCTGCAATTTGGATATTCTGACAAATAAACTTTCGTTAAGCATTAATTCACAGAAATACATATTCCAATAAATGCAAATTATGATAATTACAATTTTCAGTTATTAAGAATTCTAAAAATTGAATTTTCGACTAAATGAAAAGTCGGACGAACGGCATTTCTGTAATTGAAAATTCCGATAAATTTTTTCGGTATAATAACATAAATTACTGTTCTACTAAATAACACTTTTTGCTTTGAACATTCGAAATACGATTTTCGTAAAATTGAATAATCGAAATTTCGTGTTTCGCTATCATGCGCTTCAATTTTTTTGTAACCTCGGTAAAAAAGAACTTTTGCACTCTCCAAAAGAATTTTGAATGTTTACTTTCAAAAGTTTCTTTCCTATAAATTTAGGGCATAATTGACCAATTTTAAACTTTTACTTCTTTTTTGTTTTTTAAACTCTTTGTTTTTTAATTGATAAATCTGTATTTAATCATTCATTTATAAATATAATAATAATTGTTATTATCATTGTTATTATCATTGTTGTTATTATTGTTATTATTATTATTATTATTATTATTATTAATATTATTATTATTGAAAATTAAACAAAACATATTATTGAAACATTACATTTGAAGTATAACGCTAAAATTATTGAACAAGTTATAGTCGTTTTAAATTGAAAAGTATCCGCATATGGTTCTCTTGCTTCTTTATTATTTTGCTTTTATTTGTCTTCTTTTTTGTTTTCTATTATTTTTTCGCTTCCTCTTGCATAAAGGGTGTATTTTGAATGACGAGTATAGGTATATATATATAAATATTATATGTATAGCAATGAGCGAGAGAAAAGCGTCGAGAATGTTAAAATTGTTTCCCCTGTATATTTTTAGATAACTTCCCTGTCGACAAAGTAAGTTTAGGATCCGCTCGGTAATCAAGCGCACGAGTAATTAACCTCATTAATCCAACTGCCAACAAACGTATTCGTAACCTTGTATTGCGTGTCTTACGTTTCTGCGAATTTCGTGACACTGCAATTACCTGTATATCTCCCTCTCTTCACCATAAACTAATTGTATAATAACACTTATTGTTAAACATTTCCCAAAAAAAGAAGAAATTATATATTCGTAAATAATTAAACAGTCAAAGGCATAATAAATAATAAGCTCTTTCAAAACCGCGTATATATTGCATTATTTTTAATTGCAAAATAATTTCTTCACAATTTGCACAAAATAATACATATATGTACAGGGTGATTTGGAATAGCTGTTACAGAATTGAAACTGTATACAATTTTTCAGGCATATACAATTTTTCATAGAAAAAATATTGAACGATTGGTACTAACTCCCGAATTTGGCTTATTCGACTAAGTTTGTTTGTCCTTTTTAAAATAAGCAAAAAACAATATAAGTGTAATAACCTACATTACGGAACGCTATACACGGAGAAAACTAAATTAGCTGCTAATATTTAATCATCATATGTAACATATTTACTAATCCAGCTAACATATTTGCTAAGCCAGCTAACATATTTGCGAAAACACATAAAAGTTCGCTGTGATAGCTAAAAGTTTAAATATACCATAGCGAAAAATAGTTGTTTGTCATAGGGACAGCGGTGATGACTAAATATTCACAGCTAACTTATCTTCGCTGCAGCAACTAACTTATTTTTTTCCGTGTATAGTCGCCCAATATTTTCTCCGTGTATTTTTTCATTTATCAAAATATGCACGGAGAAAAAAATTCAACTATTTTAATGGTCCACTTAAATTATTTAATTTATTTTTATTTAATTTCAGCTAATTCTTGGCTATTCCAGCTAAATAAGTTTGACATTATTTGCAAAGCAAACTTATTGAGCTGTAATAGCTCTCATTTTTCTTAGTGTACCACAATTTAGGAATAAACGTGTCTATAATGTTGTACAGGGTGACTTAAAACATGTAGTTCAGTTTGACTTATTTTCAAATGGTAGGAAACAACTTTTGTTTTATTTATAGATTCGTTAAAAATTGATGTACGTTGAGTAATTACTTTTATTAATATCATTAAAAGGGCGCTTTTTTGTATAATAATTGTTTACGTTTTAACTTTGGCAGTGTGTGTGCGCTCTTTACATCTCCTATTTCCATTTAATTTATAAAGAAACGATTAAATTTTAAATATGAATACATAAAAATGAATGTACTTTTTATCAATTACAAAGTTGATTCATTATCTTCGGTTGACTAAATAGTAATGAATAACATGAAGTTTGCTCAATTTATCGAAAAAAAATATTTTTAACACTGCTACATATTTTTTATTTGTTGAATTAAGTTGATAGCTTTTAAAAGAATTGAACCTCTTTAATATAGCGATTTCGAAAGTTATCGGAATTTCACAGCCGAGTGACTTCTTTTTGTTGCATCTCCATCAAAAGACACGAATCGATTTCAATTCACATTCTACATTTCATTTTTTTTAAACTCTCCACTTTATTTTTCTTACATGTTACTTTCTTTTAATTTTCTTCTGTTCTCATTGTTCTTCTTTTCTCAATTTTCTCCTCCTCTTCCTTGTCTCTTCTTTTCTCTTCTTCTGGTTTTTATTTTTCTTCTTCTTATTTTTCTTCTATTGTTATTTTTTGTTTGCTCTTTACACTCTCTTTAAACAATACGTGTGTAAGAATTTTTCATTGAAAAATGAGCTTGAAAGAAAGTTGTTTAAAATGTTGTTTTACTGTTGGTTTGTGTTTGTTAAAAGGAAAAAAAGGAAAGGAAAAATTGTAGTGGCTTATTAATGTAATTAACCTTGGACCTTTTGGTACTTTGAAACAAGATGAAGTAATTCTTGGTGACTTTGAGGGAAAAAGTGAGAGTAAGCTGGGAACCTCGAGATACGAATCGGACATATTGTACGCACACAGGGGATATATCTTTTGGATTATAAACGAAGGTTTCGTTGGTGAAGGCGATCGAGGCCGTTGTCGCAAGGTTATAAACCATTTTCTCCATTTGTCTTTGAATTTTCAAATTTTTTCTCAACAGTCTCTCGTATTCTTCATTTAATGCTGTCTGTCTTCCATTCAAACAATGAAACATATTTCAATTTACTTTTATGTATTATTTTTATTCCAATTCACGTTTGCTAAATTACACTGGTCAGAGTTTTCACTCTTCTTTAGAGGAATGAATTATTTCATTCGTCAGGTTTTCTACAATTCTAGAAAACATGGAAGACCTGCAATTCTCATGGATTTTCATTACTCCTCATGAAATCGCATGGAAATCTAATGGAATTATTTATAACATGCAAATTTATTTTTTCTACTTAATTTTTGTATTTTATGATGTTTATTAAGTTTTACATCAATCAACAATATACTTTCTTACCGTAAAAAAAACTTTAAAATACTTTCAGATACTTGAAACTATCTTAAAATACTCCAGAATACTTACGAATACTTAAAACTAATTTAAAATACTTCTTAGTACTTCAAAATACTTCAAAATATGCAAACATACTGAAAATGACATTAAATTATTCAAAAATACTCAAAATTACTCTAAAATATTTCAGACTACTTTAAAATATTCCACAATACTAGAAACTACTTCAAAATACTTCAGAATATTTAAAAATAGTAAAAACTACTTTAAAATACTTCAAAATACTTAAGGATACTTTGGAATATTTCGGAATACTTAAAAATACTTGAAACTATCTTAAAATACTTCAGAATACTTAAGAATTCTTTAAACTACTTTAGAATACTTCTGCTTACTTCAAAATACTTCAAACATATTAAAAATGACATTAAATTATTTGAAAATACTCAAAATTGATCTAAACTACTTCAGAATACTTCAAAATATTAAAAAATATTTAAAATGTTCTTAAAATATTAAAAACTACTTCAAAACATTTCAGAATACTTAAAAATAGTAAAAACAACTTTAAAATACTTCAGAATACTTAAGGATACTCAAAACTACTTTGGAATACTTCAGAATACTTAAAAATACTTCAAACTACATAAGGTAAAAGACCCAGTAGTCGGCCACTGAATTTAAGTTCGGCCACCACTTTTAAAGCGTTATAACTTATAAGTTATTGGAAATTACTATTTTTTGAAATTTTTATCATGAAGTAAAAATAACTTTTTATTTTATTACTCAATTTGAAACAGTTTAATAATTTATTTTTAATCGAAAATAAATAAATGGCCGACCACTGATACCGGACGAACTTACTTATTGAAAGTATTTATATAAGAATATTAGTATTTTAAGTATATAAAAAGATTATAAAAGATTAGTTTTTATAATATTTTTAAGGTATTTAAAATACGTCAGAGTACTTCAAAGTTCTTCATAGTATTTAAAATTACTTTAAAATTGCTTCAAAATATTTCCAAATACTTCCCAATACTAAGAAATATTTAAAAACACGTAAAAATATTTAGATATGCTTAAAGTTTCTTTAAAATAGTTCAAAAGACTTAAAACTACTTTAAAATAAAAAAAAAATATTTAAAATAAAATAATGAAACTTCAAAATATTTAGTCTTAATTGCTTGAAATGTCTTCAAAATATAAAACACCTTAAAGTACTTTCAATGACTACAAATATTTAAAGATACTTCAAAATAGGTCAAAGTATTTAATAATATTAGTATTTTAAGTTCATTAAATAAAGTATAAAACGATTTTAAAATATTAGTTTTGTAAAATATCTTAAAAGTATTTAAACAGAGTACTTGAAAGTATTTGAAATTATTTTGAACACTTCAAAAGATTTAAATAACGCTTTAAAATACTTAAAATGGTTTTAAAAATAATGGCCTTGAGTAATTTAAATTCTATAGAAAATTATGTTTGCAAGAAATCTAATTGTAAGACCGAAATCTTTCATTGTTTCAAAAGTAATTTAATTTCTTAAAGAATCATGGACATTTTTTGATTTTTCTCATCAAAATAATGGAAAACTCGTGGAATTTTGTGAAGAAAAATTTGTGGAAGCTCTGCTCTTTTTGGAATTAATTATTTTACTCTTTTTGAAATGAAATATTTCACTCTTCTTGGAATGAATTATCTCACTCTTGGAGTGAAAATCCAATCAGAACTTGTATTTCTCATTATCTCGTTTTACTCAAGTTTTTTTAAAAAAATCCGTTTAAATAAATAAAAGATGGTTTATTTGAAACTGATCGTTTCGTTGTGTTTTTTTAAATGATAATAACAAGAAAAAAAATCGTTTTTCAGCTTGTTTGCAGATATACAATATTTATTAAACATTTTATACAAAATCATTATAAGTTTCGTTCTTACGTTTATTTATTGTTTACTTTCCGTTGTTTCTTTTGCAAAAGAAAGTAGAACGAGAATGCGTTTAAAGTATATAATTGTTATTTCAAGCGACTAGGAATTATTTTCTTGAAGTAGATTGTGAAAATTATCACACGTAGTCGTACTTTACACTTAGGCGATAATCAATCTTACTTTGAACTTACCTTCTACTTGGAAATTCAAATGTTTAAATATTATAAATTTCCTCCTTTTAAAACGAGGAATCGGTTTATCCTCATACCTGATGATTCTAATTTTTGTGAATGGCAATATTTTGGAAAAATTTATTAGGAGGTTTGCCATAAAGTATGCAAGTAGAGGGAACTTTTATCAACTTATCATCACGATCATCACGTTTCTTCGTCAATGAAAGAAATAGACAACTTATTCTTTGTTGTATTATTTTTATCATTGAATCAATAATTTATTTTTTATTTATTACATTCTCGTCAATAATGAGAGTGTATCTTTTTTATTATAAATTACACAACCCCACAAGCAAGAATAACTTTTTGTCCGGTAGATCCGACCAGGATCTTCAGTATTTTGTGTCACGAAATCCGAATCCGAGGTCGGAATTCAAAAGTTACATTGCGTTTTCTTTCTAGCCTCAGGAAACAAGAAATTTAAGTTTAAATTTTTGTAGAATTTGTTAATACTCTACAGAGAATACAAATCTCACATTAATGTGATGCTTGGAGTATTACCTTTAAATTTGAGCCCAGAAATCTTAAAAAATATTGAGTAGTTCCAGAAATATGACTCGAAACGTTCGCGCTTGTAAATCGGCCAAACTGAGATTTTACCTGAAAGTAGTAGCGCTCGGCCGATTTACATGCGCGGACGTTTTGGGTCATATCTCGGGAACTACTGAATATTTTTCAAGTCTTCTAGGCTTAGATTAAAGGTAATACTTGAAAGATCACATTAGTGTATGTTTTGCATTTTTTGTACAGTTTTTACAAATTCTAGAACAATTTAAATTTAAATTAATTCATTGATGATATCGGTCACTCCTATAGTCAATAATTTCTTTTTTCTTGAGGTTAGAAAAGAAACTCGATGTAACTTTTCATTTCTTTTTCGGATTCAGCGACCCGAAATGCATAAGGAATATCGGACAAAAAAATTATTTATTTTGTAGGGCTGTGTTAATTTTGCTGTTTTTTTTTTCAATTTTTAAATTAATTGATTTCTGAATTTGTTACTTGAAATTTGGAAAAAATACTGGAACTTTGCACCTGTGATCAATTTGTTACTAAATGAGATTTGATTTTGTGAAATATTGGAAAGAATTTGGAATTGACATTTTTATGAATTGAATAAACTGAAAGTTACTGAAAGAGTTTTCCATCATATTATTTAAAGTGGATAATTGGTTTGGGTCTAGAATTGTATAATTAAAGAGTTAAATTGAGCGTAATCATAATAAAAATAGTAAAGTTTACCTTGTCCTAGATATATAAGCAAATACGTTCTCAGTTTTCGTGATCCTCTCGTTTCCATCGATCTTTCTGTAGACTTAAGTGACGTGCGCCAGGATCTAAGAATCTTTGATGACCTTTAGAAAGAATCAAGACGTGTTTGCTTAGGGGCAAATGGATCCTCAATTATCCAATAAATTCACCTTCCAGTCCGGATTTCATGTGATTGCATTTTAAAGTTCTTTGTCTTGATTTTAATCATAACTTTGAATATTTTAAGCTGTCCACCAATGTAAGTTATTAAAACACACTTATTTCTTTGTTTACACTGCCAATGAGAAAAACGGATCATTGAAGATGGATGTTTAAAATTCAGATCATAAAGCTAAAATTAAAGTGGATGAAAATTATGGATGATTATTCTTAACATTTATAATCTTTTGATAATAATAACGATTAACGTACTGTATATTAACGGTTATGATCTAGATTATCATTATTTAGATTTCATAATGCGTATATGAGAATTTGAGGTTAAGTTTTGACAGTTCTTGTATATCCCCATGGAGATATTTTTTTACTGCAATCAAAAAATATTAATTATCAATGTGAAATAATGGAACATATTTCTTAAAATAAACACATAATCGATGATTTTGTAAGTAATTTATCGAGCATTTTATAGAAATCTTAACAATATCAGTTTTCTATTTCTAATACGTTACGCATGTTCACATTTTCCTTCTAAAATCAAGAGGTCCTACTGTTTAACATCCAATATCTTAAATTTTAACATCTAATATGCTGTGGTTTATAATCTTAAGTTTTTAAAGCTAATTAAGTTTTTAATTATATTCTTTATTATTTAGATGTTTGTCCCTTTGTTTATCATCCAAAATGAGTTTGCTGTTACATGGATAGTTAACTTTTAGCTGCCACAGCTAATAATTAGCTGCTACAGCAAAACATGTTAGCTGTTTTAGCTAATTCTTAGCTATTGCAGCTAAAAAGTTGGCTATCCATATAATAGCAAACCCATTTAGCTGGAATAGCTAAGAATTAGCTAAAACGACTTTTTTTCTCCGTGCAGCATATTTAATTTTATTATATGTATGTTAACCTTTATAATGCATTTTTCTCATTGTACGTATTAGCAGTGTCTTAATGATGAAGAAAATAAATTCATCATCAAAGTCTGAATGGTAATTAAAATGTAATTTTTGAATTGGAAAACATGAATATTTTTCAACGTGCTAAATTGAAGACATTAAATTTTGAAATTCCAGAAGTGATTTCGTAATTGAAATAGGAATTTTGTCTACATTGATAATTTGTTCTTGAGATTATTGGGTTGTTAAAATCCAAGTGTTTTGACGTATAGATATTCTTAGAAGTGGTAGTCGTTCGCGGGGATTCCCCACTATTTGCTATTCCTTCTACTTCCTCCAAACGCGCTCCACTCTCTTCATTTTAATTCTCCATCGACCAGGCTTATCTCGCGCGTCCATCAATTTAAAAGACTCGACATGTGTTAAATGTTTTGGCTTTTAAATCAAGATTAAGTGTCCAATTTATATATGTAATAAAACTACATTTTAAAATCAGTCTAGACTTCATTTTTCAAATGCACCTTTCTTTTCGAAAAAGTTCTCTTTTGCTGTCGTCGACTTTTGGCACAAAATACTTTTCACAAATCCTGCGACTCTTCAACTTTTTGGATTAATTTCGGTTTTTGGTTCATTTACCTGCTGTTCCGATTCAGGAACTTTGTTTTTATTCAGAATATTTTTCTTTAGTTTTCCCCTTATTCTGTATTTCACACTTTTTTCCAATGTTATTAATATTGTGCTAACTGTTTTGAATCTCTCTGTCAAGTTGGCAGGCTTATAAAGATTTGAAGAATATTATTATTGAGACTGACGAATGAAATTGGCTATTAGTTAAGTTTTGAACTAATGTGAAAACAGAAAGTTATGCTCTATGGTGTGTGCATATGAAAAGGGCGATATTTCGAAATGAAGTTAAAGTTTAGTGATTATGAAGCAGAGACTGCGTCGAGGTAGAGTGTAGAGTGTATACAGTGGAGAACCGAGTGAAAGGCAACAATGTGAAGGCTTGCTGACTACTACACATATTTTGTCACTTATCGAGACGTGAGCACCAACACATGCAAACTAAAGCAGTCTCCGGGATACGATACGTCAGTCGCAAGGACGTCTGCTAAGCGAGGAAATTATGCTGGAATAATTACCGGACCACAAAATTATGCCCAGACTCTATAAACAAGAAAAAGATCAGATTATCCCCTGTCCACTCATAAATATCATTTTTTCCCCTCAATATTTTACTATTATATTTTGTCAGATACTATACCTAGAATTTTTGACAAATCACTTTCGAATCATTTACATTTTCTATGTATCTCTTGGCACTTAAAATTCAGATAATTTTTATTTCAAAATGTAGCTGTATATATTTATGGAGGATTTTGATTTCGAAATTGTATTTAAATTGATGATAATACTACCAATATGATGATAAAAATTACCAATAATTATAATAATCTACATTGTATTTACAATCGTAGGAATAATTCAAATTGTAAACAGTTACATTTGGTATGGATTTTGTAGTTTCTGCACGGAGGGCAGAAATAGAAAATGAAGGACACTCAAGTTCGCAACGCTTTTCTTCGTTTACGGAAAATAAAGAAACAAATTTTTGCTATTTGTAAATTTTGTAAAACTGTTTAAAGATTGTATTTTGCTTTATCTTTTCATAAAGTTTTGAATAATTACTGGAACCATGATTAAGTAAACACAAATTTGCTTTTTAGTTTTTCGTAAACGTAGGTATAAGAAAACGTTGAAAACTTGAGTATCCTGAAAATGAAATATAAAATATAAAATAAAAAATTGTTGCTTACCATTTTTGTGCTACAATGTGCTACAATAAGAAATTCTCATGGAATTTTATTTTTCCTCAAGGAATCATGGAAATATCATGGAATTTTCATTTAAATTATGGAAATTTATTTTTTTCATTCTTATCAATAATGAGAGCGTATTAAAAATATGCGATTTCTGACTTTTTTATTTACTTTCAACTTTATAACGTTTATTAAGTTTTACCAAAATTTTATAATTTCTCTTTTTACAGAAAAAAATCTCAAAATATTTAAACATACTTTAAATGTCTTTAAAATATTTCATTATATACTGGAAACTACTTTAAAATAATTATAATTACTTGACAATATTTAAAAATTCATAAAATTACTCTCTAAATCTGAATTAGTAGTTTTCTACTAAAAAATAGTTATATTCTACTAATTGATTAGTAGTTTTTTATACATACTAAAAATTAGTAAATGTTTACTATTTCAATCGGTAAACGACTTTTCGCTGTTGAATTAGTAAATAATTACTAATTCAAAATTTAGAGAGTACTATAAATATTTGAAATAAATAGTTAAAAAAATTACTTAAAAATATTTCCAAATGCTTTTCAATTCAAAGTATTTAAAAACATTTAAATATACTTACAAATATTTAAATATACTTAAAATTGCTTGAAAGTACTTTAAAATACTTCAAAATCTTGTAT
>WNHD01004496.1:0-11153 GCA_011057455.1 Ganaspis sp. Gsp50 | reverse complement strand
CTTGAATCATTGTTACTATAGTTTCAACTTTACTTACATATTTCCTTTCTTTAATTTTCGTGCACGTGGAGTAATATTATTATTATAGAAATAAATTAAATGTCCTCAATCTCAAATAATTATCACTATTAAAACATGAGGCGCGTGGACATTTTCTTTGAATACTTTCTTTTGACTAAGTACATGCACAAATGACTACTAGATGGCAGTGTTCTATCATCCTGACCCGATTCTGGTCGGGGTCCAAATATTATCCCTAACGGATCCGGATCAGGAGTTCCCGATTGGATCCCGATCAGTATTAGGGACGAAATATGGCGATTTCTGCACGGGTTCAATTAAACTTGGCAATTTTGTTTGAAAATTTATGTGAAAATTAATGTAAACTGATTCAATGTAAATCTGAATTTTCATATGAAATTTCCATGGATTTTACATACTTTTTAATTGATTTGACATACTTTTTACTTGATTTTACATACTTTTTACTTGATTTTACATTTCAATACGTACGTAAGTTTCTACTTGGATTGTATTCGATATATTTACATTCAAACGTATAAATTTCTATTTAAATTATGTAGATTCCTCCACGCTTTTACATATTTAACACCCTATACAATCCTTGTTTAAATTATGTATGTATGTTAGTTTTTAGTTTCCATGTGAATTTAAATTTTCATGTAGTTTTTAATTTCTACATCAATTTACGTTTCCACATAATTTTCTATACGCAAAGTACCATTTCCTTGCAAATTTCTAAAAAAAATATTACATTTACATTTCCATGTAAGTTCTTTTTAATTTTAATGCAAATTTACATTTCTACGTAAATATCTACTTATATTTTCACCTCACTCTACCGTTCCATGTAAATTTCCGTGCATTAAAATTTTAATACGGTTTTTCGCGTAAATTTACATTATTGTCATTTCTGCGTTATTTGTACTTGAATTCACATTTTCTCAAAGATTCAGTTCACATTTTTATATAGTAGCATCACAGGACAAAAAGATCCCTCTATAAGTAGAAAGTAAACTCCGTAAATTTTTAATGCAACGTTGTTAAATCGCAAATTGTCTTTGAATTTATACAGCCATGTCTGTAGAATTTCAATTCACCCTGAATTTCAACAGAAGTTATATTGAAAACCATTTTGTCATTTCTGTTATTTCGATGTAAATTCTAAACGGAAATTTCTACTTGTAGTTTTAATTAACGCCCTGATTATACTTTTGTTTTAATTCAACTACCAATTTTTACACGGAAAGAAAATTCTGGTAAAAATTTCTGTGTTGTTACTTATAAAAGTGTCATAATCGCCCAGTTATCTAATTTTTACCTTGCCGCCCCAAAATTTTTGCCCAATTTTCTACAGGATTGTCTAGCATTTTTTCCGGTGCCAAGAACTTATATGGCTTTTATGGGACAGCACAGTAATTTTTACCAAATTTTTCTTTCGTGTACATAAATTTACAATCTAACATCTGATTTTATGCACCTTTGCGTACTTTAATTTCCATCAATGAAATAATGTCTTTTTTAACGTAAAGTTGAAAAGTTCTACATGAATTTCTAATTCTAGAGATTCACATTTCGAACAAAATGTATCAAATGGATTTGCATTTTCACAGAGATTTTTACGTTAATTTACGTTTCTAGGTTTATTCCCGTTTTCATATGAATTTCCACATGAATTTTCGCATGCTATTTCTCGCAAATATTCGTACTTATCTCTCTGAAAACGAATAAATAAAACCCACTTATTTTATTTCTGTTTTTCTACGTCAAATGACTTCCGGTAATCACAGAAAAAACTTGGTGCTAGGTAAAGTTTTTGGTGTTAATTTTTCACCTTCATTTCAAGGTTCTTTTTGCCTGCAATAAAATGAGGAAGTGTACTTCGAATCAACACAGAAAGAACAAAATGTTATTTTTCAATGTAACAGCTGTTAAATTTCAAGTTAATTTAGAATTTAACAAACATAAATTTATAGAAATCCATGTTCATCTTGCAATTTAACATGTTGTTTTTTCTGTGAAATCACGCACTGAGAGAAATGTTTGTTTAAATTGAACAAGATTATTTGTTTGACCTAACATAGTTGAATTAACGAATTTTTTGATTTGGATGAATATTTATTTAATACAAACAAATTGAAAACTTTTGCTTCTTTTATTTGAAGAAATAATTTGTTTGATTCAACGACAGAGTATGATTAATTCAAACAAGAAAGGTTCATTACATTTGCAGAAAGACTCGTATTCTAGGTTTAGGAATATCTTCTTAGCTCCTATTTAAGTATAGAATATACTATTATTATCCTATTTAAGTATATTATATACTTATAAATTAAGTGTATACTATTCTTAAAATAAGAATATATTCTTATTTTAAGAATAGTATATTCTAAATTTAAGTACATATAAAATATACTAGAATATTAAGAATATTTAGACGGAGAAAAACCACAAGAAAAGTTTACCTAAAATAGTTAAGTAAAATCTACCTAACCTCACTTAAGTAATTTTTACCTAAGTACTCAAGTATACCTAAAATGTTAAGCAATATATTTAGCAATACATTATTCACTCAAGTAGTTAGGTAAAATTTACTTAACTTTATAAGTAGATTTCACTTAAGTACACTGTAAAAACAAGTGTCTCAATTTAAGATGTTTTGTCCACACTTTTGAAACGTTTGACGTGTTTTTTGACGTTAAACGTTTCAAAAGTGAGAACAAAATACCTTAAATTGAGACACTTGTTTTTACAGTGTATACTTAAGTAATTTTTACCTAACTCGTATACATTAAGGTATATTATGGTATACCTTAAATATACCTTAATATACCTATTAAGGTTTATTATTTGTTAGGTATATTATACTTCAGTGTTAAGTGAATTTCAATTGCTATTTTTCTCCGTGTATACTTAAATTAAGTGTATACTATTCTTAAAATAAGAATATATTCTTTTTATATATACTTAATTTAAGTATAGAATATATTTAATTTAAGTATAGAATATACTTAAATAGGAGCTATAAGAAGATATTCCTAAACCTAGAATACGAGTCTTTGTGAATTAAGTACTCCTGTTCTGAGTTGAAAGTTACAAAACTTTATTTACTCTCTAAATCTGAAAGCGTACGGATTCGTTTACTCATTAAAGTAGTAAGAAATTTGATTAATAATTAGTAGAAAACTACTACTTTTTTTCTTCTATTATAATTAATAATCAAATTTCTTACTACTTCAATAGATAAACGAATCAGTTCTCTTTAAGAGTAAAAAAACTATACTAATTCAGATTTAGAGAGTACGATTCTTCTCAGCTTAAATATAGAAAATTAAAGGTAGAATTTGTATGATCTAAACAAATTTCGTTTCATTTGAACAAAAATTTCTCTCAGTGCGAAGACTTCTACTTTTCACATCAGTCAAAAACTTCAAATACTAAACACTTAACACTAGATGTTAAAATTACACTTCTCTTTAAAGAAGCAATTATGTATTTCAACAGTTGCAGTATAGTGTTACAGCAAAAAATAATCGCCCCCTAATTATTAGAATGAACAACAATTAAAATCGTACGTTGACTATTGTAACATAATATACATTGTGCATAAAGGAAACACGTACACGACACATCCTCCCACGCGTTGCAAAGGAACATTTCACTTTTGCACATCGTGTCTCTATCCAAGAGTATCGTGTTCGAGATTCACTTATAGTTTCCTTTATCGTTTCACACCGGTTATAAGAGCACTAAAAAATTTGTCTATTCCCTGTGTCTGACACGGACCGACTTGCACCACTTGCAGGATCGGAGCTTTTTTCTTCAAAGCGCGTTATACGTTGTTTGTGAATTATTCTGCGTGCACGCGCTTTTAGAAAAGAATCGAAAGCGTTTGGCATTAAATGAACACGATACGAAAGTTCTTGGTGTACTGAAAGAGCGAAAGCCTCGATATTAGAGTTGGAGGGTCGTCTGGCGTTAACCCCGGAATGAATCTCTGGAGTGGGGGAGATCCCCTCATTTTGTCTCTTTTTAATACGTATGCAGCAGCCGTAGTGCTTTCCTGCTCTTTTTACAGATGAGGGGTCGGACGCTCGTCACCAGGGGACGACGTTCTCGTATTCCTCGTTGAGAGAGCCGCAAAATAGTCGACGCTATACTCTCTCATTTTTTCCTTTTTTTTTATTTTACTCTGCGCTTCGGTTCGATCGGCAGCAGCAATACGAGTTCAAGTAGCTCCAAACGCGAATTTCAATAGAACGAGAATATGTGGCAATAAATTAAGGGGAGGCTCGTGAAATTTTACATTATTCAAATACACTGTCTCTAGGAGTGCTGTTTTTCAATCAAGTTACTTCTTATTTCATAGAGGAAGCACACCTCAAGGAGAAATTCGAGAAAAATTTAAAAACATAAATAATTAGTGTGTTCTTTTTTTACTTATTGATTTATTGGCGTATATTTTTAAAAAATCACTGTCTGCAAGAGATAGTGACTTTTTAAAAATGTAAAGCAGTTTACATTATTAGTATTTTATGTATATAAAAAATATAAGTATTTTTTATAAAAAATATACGTATTTTTTTATAAACAAGCGTAAATTTTTATAAAGATGCGTACTTTTATAAACATGCGTACTTTTATAAACATGCGTACTTTTATAAACATGCGTACTTCATACGTAAAAAATACGCATCTTTATAAAAAGGTACGCATGTTTATAAACATGAGTATTTTTTATGTAAGCAATAAGCATTTCTTTTAATAAAAAGGACGTTAGTAGAAAACCTTATTTCTACACTTTTAAGACTGAAGGTAAACTTAGAATAATAGTGGAAAATGTAAAAAGATACAAAATTTTCCAAGTATTATAAAATATATGTTATTACGAGTCAAACTATGATTTAATAGCCTTTGTATAGGTACATTATTTCCACTGCAAGGTTGAAAGTAATTACGTTTTTTTTTAAAAAAAGAAACTTTCAACTTTGTTTAGTTATTGTTGTTTAATAAGTGCTGCGATTGCTACCATTCTACTACAGAATAAAGTATTTTTTTATTTTTTCTTTCTTCTCACATTTAAAAATAAATATATGTACTTCTTTTAATTTAATTCCTCGATATACAACACCACATGTAATGTTTTATGAGATTCTCTTTTTACTATGCAGTAAAAAGAAAATCATATTTGTGAATCTCAAATTAATACTGAATCTTGAAAATCTTCTCTGCCTATTGCTCTATACAATTTAAATGAAAATAAGAAATATAAAAAAATATAAGAAATGTAAGAAATATAAGAAATGTAACAAATATAAGAAATATAAGAAATAATGTTTCGCCTATGCGCGAAAAGGCATTTTTTAATTTTGTAAGCCCGTTCACTATTTCAATAATAATAATAATAATAATAATAATAATAATAATAATAATAATAATAATAATAATAATAATAAATATAAGAAATATAAGAAATATGAGAAATATAAGAAAATTAGAATATCTGAAAATCAACAAGCTCTGCCTCATAAGAATGTTGATGCATTTAAATTAACACTTATTTCCTGTTTTGAAATAAAATTTGCTTTTTACAGTTTTTTTTTTTTTAATTTCTCGATAAAAAGTTTTAATAAATCCCACCTTTAATTATAAATCAGTTTTCTACAAATACCTTGTAAACACGCGAAATCAGATTTTCTTTTTCTGCAATAGAATAATCCCTGAAAATCTGCAGGAGCCTAATGTTCAGGATAAAGAAGGAAATACACCTTTGCAACGAGCTATTGTTATTGGTAATGATGAAGCTGTAATCCTTCTATGCTTTTATCATTTCATACATATAATGTAGTAACCTCCATTCGACTGGCCAGCTGTTCGTGTCTTTTTTATGACCTGCAATTACACAAAGAAATGGACATTGGTTAGTTGATTTAACAGAGTGATTCACACCAGAAGTTTAAATGACTAAATGTGTTATATTATGTGTCACTAGAATACACGCATTGTTTATCCAATCGTCAGCAATATTTAACGCAAGTTATTTATCGTCTTTGTTACAAGTACCTGACAAATTTCCGGCATTACACGTCTTTAAATTATGTCCACTAAATGTTTATAAACATATACTACTCTCTAAATTTGAATCAGTGAAATTTCACTGATTCAAATTTAGAGAGTAAACATCCTTTTTGAGCGGAGCAAATTAATCAATGCAAATGTAATGTAAATTAAAATACATAAATTTAATTAATACATTTAAAAAACTTTTATTAAAGATATATTATTGTTATATACGCCAATAATATATTATTGTTAATTATATATAATATACATGAATGAAATGTTTCGTCTTTTCAATTTGCTTGATACTATACGTTCAAATTTATTTTTAAATTGAGATTGATCAGAAACCAGAACTGGACTAAAATTGAATTAAGTTTTCAATTAAAATTAATTCTTCAGATTTTGTGACTCAATTTGGACGTTGAGATTTCATGCTTGAATGAAAATTGCAAATGCTTTTAGTATTGTATATTAGCAATATCAAATGCTTTTGAATTCATACGCTTAAAATTTTCAACTTTGCTCTTATCGATCACTTAAAAGTTGGTGAACTTTTCTATTAAAATTGTAATGCCCGATAGACTTTCGATAAGAAAAGAATAAGAGTAAAATTTAAAAGGGTCTCTTATACTTTTATGTAAATCATTTACACTCAAATAATAAAATCGCGAAGTTGAAAGGAGCAAATGCAGGAAGTGGATTGTAAATTATTTATACTGATTTTACTTTTTTATTTATGCATTTTTCAATGAAGAAACTAGTATTTTTTTATTATACATAATATACATAATATATTGACATAAAATTATGATTTTAAAGAAAAGTATACAAAACAAATCCACAGAGCTTTTTATACAAAATGGTTTTTCATGTTTCGCGAAAAGGGAATTTGCATAAGGCGTTAAGAAAACCATAAAATACATTTGTTTCTCTAAAATGGGTGGTTTATCCTTCTTAAGGATGCAATTTACTAAAAAGGTAATGCTCCGTATTTTACCGTGTTTATTTTGCACACTTTTTAAATTTTCGTCTCGTTTATAGCCAACATCAATGCATTTTTTCGTTAATTAAAAGCTCATGCTTCCATTTGTTTCTTTTATTATTTTCCCCCTAAAAAAAATCAGAAACAAAACAACACTTAGAAGAAAAATGATAAAAATCAGTAGAAATGTTCAAACCAACAGCTTTCCTCTCATTAAGATTTCGCGACAGTATTTCCAGGTGCTGGAAAGAAGTTTAAAAAATCTGTCAAAATGCATCTGGAGAAAGAATAATTTTCGGAATTAAGACAAGTACAAAGGACTGAGAACGGCCTATATCGAAATCGTGATTCATATGAACTGCACTCAGAGAGTTTTGGTCCATTGTCGTGAGATGCATAAAGAGATGCTGGAAGATGAGAGAGATTTTAAAGGGAGTGGCGAAAAAGTTTCTTTTGCTTGGTTGTCGTAATAATCATGAAAAGGGGCAAAGAAGAAAGACATGATTAATACTAGCAGGTATGTCGTTCTCGTACGTGAGGGTGGTCGCTTCTAATCTGGAAAAGAGGTCGCCGAAGGGTAAAGGAGAGTGTTATTTTAATGTTTCGAGCCTTATATCCCATATATAGTTAGGATTATGAGAGTCTGAAGCGAATAGTATCCAAGGCTGTTCATTAAAATGATCTATGCACCGCACTATGCCGGATATATGACACGTAATCGTGAAAAAGAGAGACACACATGTGTACACATAGGAGGGTGGAGCATGGGGGATGATGCTCAGGCAATGGGTGTGGTAATTTGAGGGTTTCCGAGGGTCAAGGACACTTTTTCATAACACTATACAAAATATTCAGAAACGCTTGAAAATAATCTTGTACCCTCGAAAATATCCTTGCACCCTTCAAAAATATAGCTTAGAAAATATAGCCTCGAAAATACGGCCTCGAAAATATATAGCCTCAAAAATGGTTAACCCCCAAAATATCATACCCTCGAAAATATCGAACCCTCGAATAGAATTCCATCGAAAATATCATGTTCTTGAATACAATACGCTGGAAATTATACCCTCAAAAATTCCAAACAGATTAGGCACATTTCAGAAAGATAATCAATTTCGGAAAATTAGATTTCATCTGTCACTTGTAGTACTATCGGTGATATTTCATTATTCGATTTTCGACCGACAATAGAAATTTTACCGAAAACGTTCTTTATTGTTCTTTCAAAACATTCATTATTCAAGTCCCTTTTCCTGTGCTCAGAAAGAATTTATCACCAATTCCCAGTGCGAGCATCTCCAATTTTCATATACAGAATTTTATAGATTTCTATAGAAATATTTATGAAAATTCTATAGAATTTTACTGCACTGGAAGAAATTATTATGAAAAATTGGATTTCAGGATACCTTATGTCACTTGAAAATCAATTGAGTTAACTACATTTATCACAGAAAAAACAAAGTCTTAAACCGTTTACATCTTAAAATCAAGATGACTGAAAGTCCGTAAATGTTATGTCTTAAAACAAGATTAAGTCAGTTTTAGGTCTTAAAATCCAACTCTTGATTCTGAAATTTAGTTGAAATTGGATCTGATGATCTGAACAAAATTAGTTTAAAAATAAAATTCTGAAGTTAAATTTCTAGAGCATACTTATTGTTAATTCGCCTACAATTCAGTATAGTTAATATAATTTTAAAAATTCTGCGTTGACGAGATATTGAATTATTGCAAGTAATTAAGCAGAATTGCCACAAGTATTTAATATCGCAATTCCCTGACATTCCTCTGACTTGCAGACAAAATTCCATTCAAAGTTCTGCTTTCTATTCTAACAGCTTCTATTTACAACTCTTTTAAATTGATTTCGACATTAACAACACCTCTTTTACACCTCTTTTAAACCTCTTTTAAACCTTGCTCTACTATGTGAAGAATCAACATCTCTTTTAAGGATGTTCTTTTGATCAAACATAACGTTTAAACCAGAAAGTAGTTTTTTAGTGTATATAAGAACAATTTCATAAATTTCCGAAACATTCATTTATACAATTTTCATAAAACATGAGATTTATTGAAACAAAAATCATATTTAAATTATTATATAACAGCGAACTTAATTCATAAAAAGTTATTTCCATAAATCGCTTCTATATACATAGAAAGTTTTAAAAATGATTCAATTTAATGGAATGACCATCTTATTTTCTTCAGAAAATAATTCTCTACAACTTCACCGTGTGGATTCTCAAACAAATGTACCATTCATTAATTATGGTTGTTTGTTTATCAACCGACGATAACAATTTTATAAACAATTAACCATAATTAAAGAACGGTGCATTTGTTTGAAAATCCACAAGGTGAAGTTGTAGAGAATTACTTTCCCAAGAAAATAAGCCGTCATTCTATTAAATTAATTTAATAGAATGACGGCAATTGGGTCATTTTTAAAACTTTCTATAGAAGCGATATCTCGTTTTCTATGAAAATTGCATCAATGACTCTTTCGAGATTTTATGAAATTTTTCTTATATATACACTTTTATTTCGTAATAAAAGCTGCTTTTGTTATTTGCAAAATTGAAAATATAAAATTTGGATCAGATAGTAAAAACAAAGTCTTAAACCGTTTACATCTTAAAACCAAAATGACTCAAAGTCAGAAAATTTTGTCTTAAAGCAAGATAAAGTCAGTTTTAGGTTTTAAAATCAAACTCTTGATGTTGAAATTTAGTTGAAATTGGATATGATGAAAACGGGTTCAGTCTAAAATGGTCTGAAAGTAAGACTTCTTTTTCACAATGCATTATATTATCATCTTTTAGTAAAAACTATTTTTCTCTTCGCGTCTAGAAAATCACATTCCGAAAATTCGAATAAGAAAAAATTTCGAATTGTTAAAAGAAAAGAGTTTAAATGAGTTAAAATTACAAGATTTGAGTTTAATATGTGTTGCGTTGTACACGTAAGACTCAATTCTGAGTAGCTCGGTACAAGTAATATATCAGATGTAGGTGGTTAACCATAACAGTGCCGACATTGTAGATCTGTGGACATTGTATATGGGAGAGAAGAGCGAGAATACTAGGTACGGAAGTGCCATAATTGGTCAAGGTTTACCGCATACTGTTTAAGTTTTCTCTTTGCGAACTCAAGTTATAGCTATAAACAGAGTCAGAAGTGTCTAGTTTAATTGTAATCAACTTGAGTAGAGACCAACTTTTAGTCCAAAGTATGCGGGCATTTTGTGAGCCAAGGATCTACTCCTTGACATCCTTACCAGACCAAGAGGACTCTTTAATAATTTAATTAGAGCCCCCAAGTACTTAGTGCTTTATCTTTTACCGGAAAATTAATTTCTTGCTCTTCTTAGCACCGAGAAAAAGATTCTATTCAGTCAAATAAATCCCGTACTGAACATTTCCCAATTTTTTATTCTCATTGCAATTTCATTCCAATCACAGTTTACTTAAAAGAATCAAAAGTAAGTAAAAAAATCACAAAATCTTCATCAATTTGATTTTTTTTATATCAATTTGATACTTCCCGTGTAGAAATTTTGCCATGGCGCTGATCGGGCCCAGATATGACATGGCCGATTCTGGAATGAAACACCCTGCCCGATCGGGGCCACATCAGGATTTTTTTTCCAAGTCTGGCCCCGATCGGGCAGGGCATTTCATTCGTGACTTGGGCCATAATGTGGCAATTTCTACCCGGGGTTTTGTGATCAATTTGATACTTTTTGTGATCAATTTAATACCTTTTGGTATCAAGTTGATACACTGTTAGAAAAATCTGTATTAAATTTAATATACAAGTACCTATATGAAGCAAATATGCAATACAAGAATTGAAATTCAATATACCGCAGAGTATCTTAAATTTAATATACAGCCACATGACATATTCACAAAGCAGTAATTACTTTCTTAATCTTGAATCATTTTTTCAAATCCAAATAACAGTATACTGTTAATAGAAATTTCTATCGGAATTTTACGAAACATGTAACTGAAGTTTTATGCAGTTACAAGTAACAGAAAATTCTGAAACGTTTCGTAATTTTCTGAAACAT
>WNHD01004495.1:0-16078 GCA_011057455.1 Ganaspis sp. Gsp50 | reverse complement strand
GTACTTCAGGATATTACGAAATAGTTTAAGAAATTCCAGAGTACTTTAGGATATTACGAAATACTTCAGGATATTCAAATGTACTTCATGATATTACAAAGTACTTCTGGTTATCATTAAATACTTCAAGATATTACAACGTACTTTAGGATATTCTAGAGTGCTACAGGATATTCTATAGTACTTCAGGAAGTTACAAAGTACTTCTGGATATCACAAAATGCTTATAAATATGCACAGTACTTTAGTATATCACAAAATACCTCAAGATATTGCAAAATATTTAAAAAAGTACTTTAGGATATTCCAAAGTACTTCAAGATATTTCAGAGTACTTCCGGCTATTAGAAAGCACTTCAGAATATTCTAGAGAACTTCATGGTATTACAAAGTACTTCAATTTATCATAAAATACTTCACGATATTACAAAATACTTCAGGTGCTACAGAATATTCTACGGTACTTCAAGATGTTACACAGTACTGCAAGATATCATAAAATACTTCAAAACATTGGAAAATACTACTGGATATCAGAAAATATTTCAAGATATTACAAAATACTTCAGTATATTACAAAATACTTCCATATATGGTAAAGTACTTCTGGGTATTCCAAAGTACGACTTGGAGATTTTTCAGAGTACTTCGGGACATTACAAACTACTTCAAGATATTTTGAGTACCTCCAGATATTACAAAGTACTTTTGGATATTCTAGAGTACTTAAAAATATTCCAGAGTACTTCGGGATATTACAAAGTACTTCAAGATATTTTGAGTACCTCCATATATTACAAAGTACTCCTGGATATTTTATAGAGTACTTAAAAATATTCTAGAGTACTTAAAAATATTCTAGAATACTTAAAAATATTCTAGAGTACTTCGGGATGTTACAAAGTACTTCTGGGTATCAGAATATACTTCAGAATTTTACAAAATACTTCAAGATAATACAAAATACTTTAAGTATTTCTGAATAAATGAAACTCCTTCAGAATATTCTAAAGAACTTCAAAATATTGTAAAATATTACATAGAACGTATTATTGTTTCACAAAGTGTTTTTAGATATTTTAAAGTGTTTTAGTATTTTAAAAGAGTTTATTTCTGGTATTTCAAACAGCTTCAATATATTTTTTAAATATTGTTAAACATTTGGATTTTTCAATGTTTTTGGGATGTTCCGGAACATTTCACGACATTCCAAGTTACTTCAAAGAATTTTGAGTATTTCGGAATATTTCAGGGTATTTCATGGTATTTCAAAGTACACTCTTTATATATTTCAAGGTATTTTATGGCATTTCATAAAGTATTTCTAAAGTAATTTCAGAATATTTTAAAGTAATTTCAGATGTTTAAAGCACTTTAATACATTTCATTGTACTTCAAAACATTTCCTGTTTTTCAAGAAATTCCAAGTATTGCAGAACATCCAAGAGTATTTCTGGATATTCCAAAATATTTAAAGGCATTTCAATATACTTCGTAGCATTTAAAAGTATTTTATATTATTTTAAAGTATTTAAAGGCGTTTAAAAATACTTAATAGTATTTCAAAGTATTGAAAGGCATTTCAATGTACTTCATGACATTTAAAAGTATTTTAGAGTATTTTAAAGTATTTAAAGGCGTTTGAAAATACTTAATAGTATTTCAAAGTATTGAAAGGCATTTCAAAGTACTTCATGGCATTTCAAAGAATTTTAAAGTATTTTAAAGTATTTAATGGCATTTCAAAGTATTTCATAATAATTAAAATTATTTAAAAGCATTTAAAAATACTTCTTAATATTTCAAAGTATTTAAAAGCATTTCACAGTACTTCATAGCATTTAAAAGTATTTCATAGTATTTTAAAGTATTTAATGGCATTTCAAAGTACTTCATAGTATTCAAAAGTATTTAAAATCATTTAAAAATACTTGTTAATATTTCAAAGTATTTAAAGGCATTTCAAAGTACTTCATAGTATTTAAAGGCATTTCAAAATACCTAATAGTGTTTCAAAGTATTTAAAGGCATTTCAAAATGCTTCATAGTATTTAAAAGTATTTAAAAGCATTTAAAAATACTTTTCAATATTTCAATGAATTTAAAGGCATTTCAAAGTACTTCATAGCATTTAAAAGTATTTCATAGTATTTTAAAGTATTTAATGGCATTTCAAAGTACTTCATAGTATTCAAAAGTATTTAAAAGCATTTAAAAATATTTCTTAATATTTCAAAGTATTTAAAGGCATTTCAAAATACCTAATAGTGATTCAAAGTATTTAAAGGCATTTCAGAGTGCTTCATAGCATTTAAAAGTATTTAAAGCCATTTAAAAATAGTTCATAGTATTTAAAAGAATTTAAAGTCATTTAAAAATACTTCTTTATATTCCAAAGTATTTAAAGGCACTTCAAAGTACCTCATTAGGTTTTGAGGTTTATACCGTTTCAAAACTTTCTTAACGAAAATGCACAATACAATTTTCCAGAAATAAATTCCGTACAAATTTCCATGTACAAATTCTTCTATAATAATCTCTCAATTCAAGTGTGTCTTAATCCACAGGTTGTTTATCCCATATCATATTACATACACTAATTCTAAAATAATGCAAAGACTAGTAAATTTACCATGTCACTCCGAATCAAGGCTGTGGACTGGAACGAAGAGGGAAAATGGGAAATTCGAGAATTTCTATTTGAAGGTAAAGCTGCCAAAAGAAGTTGAACCTGGGCTTGGCCGTTAGATCCAAGGGCAAAGGCATGAGAACTTGAAGGTTTCTTTTGAACCCTGACGAGGTCCAACTCGCTAAATTCAATTCCCAAAGGTCTTAAACAATCGACTCCACGGTGGGCGTGAATCGGCTGATGACCTTCAAGTTTGTTGTACCTTGAATTTGAACCCTCCTCCCAGTGCAAATTTGAAGACCTCTGATTTACTTGGTAAACTAATTGAGCAACGTAAGGTCTCCATTTTGGCTGAGGGCTGCATGAAACATTCACCCTGTGCTCAAATTTATGAGCAACCTGTAACCAATGGGTTTAAAATTAGAAATCAATCAATCATTAGTGTCAGAAATCACTTACATCGTTAATCACTAATATAATTTATCATTAAGACTTAATCACTGTGACTTTCATTATCATTAATTTTCTTTATCATTAATTTTCTTTATCATTAATTTTCTTTATCATTAAGTTTCTTTATCATTAATTTTCTTTATCATTAATTTTCCTTATCATTAAGTTTCTTTATCATTAATTTTCTTTATCATTAATTTTCCTTATCATTAATTTTCTTTATCATTAATTTTATTTATTATTAATTTTCTTTATAATTAATTCTCTTAATCACTAGAATGTTCTTAATCATTAACTTTCTTAATTATTGACTTTCTTCATCTTTAACTTTCTTAATCATTACTTTAATCACTAATTTTCTTCATCTGTAACATTCTTGATCTTTAACTTTCTTCATCTTCAACTTTCTTAATCATTCAAATTACCAATTATAATTTTTATTATCTGAAAAATTGAAAACTGATTTATTTTTATTGTTAAATTTTTTGTACACATTGTACGTCTAAATACTGATTACTTTTTACTTTGATAGTGAAATGTTTGCGACAAAATACTAAATTGTAATAAAATTGTAATGCTTGGAAATGTTTAATTTGTTTGAAATAACAGAACGTACTTGTCGATTAAGTGGGACTACGTGAACTGCATGCAACAGGTACTTTGTTTTTGTAGCTCCTGGCACAAAAGCAGACAACGTTAGTAATTTAATCACTCCGTGAGCAACAACAGTATGAGTAGGAATCGTACACGATTCGTCTGCATAATGATATCTTGATAACAAAAATGTTCCATTCGGGAAGAATAGATATTTCCGAATTAGATATTCAGGTCCAGCTCGAACTTCACATCTGCGAACAGAAATTAGGTTTGTAAATAAAGCTATTCCACAACCAAGTACATATAAAAACGTTTCTTCGAACGCATAAGATCATTAATAGATAAAGAGTGTAAACGTACTAAGTTGTTCCGCATTTAAAGCACAGAAGAAATAGAAAGAAGCTCCAATTAAATAAAAGGAAGATAGAACAAAAGGAAGATAGAATAAAAGGAAGATAGAATAAAAGGAAGATAGAATAAAAGGAAGATAGAATAAAAAGGTACAGAAAATGAAATGGGAGCAATGAAAAGAAATAGGAAAAATAAAACAGGAATGTAAATAAAAAAAAGAAATAGAAGAAAAAAAATAGAAGAAAAAAGAAATAGAAAAAAACATTCAAGAAAGAAGAAATAGAAGATAACATTCAAGAAAAAAGAAATAGAAGATAACATTCAAGAAAAAAGAAATAGAAGATAACAGAAATAGAAGAAACAATTTGAAAGAGAATTCCTTATAGAAAATTGGAAAATGTGCTTGTTGCTTGATGCTTTAGAAAAACAGATGGTTTTGTAAAAAAAATGTTGGAGTGCGTGTATGCGACAAGTAATAGACTCTTTGAGGGTTATCGGTACTGATAACCCATGACAGACATGCGGGTGAGTCGAGAGCAATTTAAACTGGTCATGGAACGTATAAGTTCTGTCCTAATGCTCCTCAACATAAATTAAACAGTTTTATGGTTTTACAGATGACACACAACCTTGGTACCTTTTAAGCTATCTTCTGGTACTTTGTCTGTTTGTATCTTAATAGCTGAGCCTTAAATCTTTCAAACTAAGACTCACTCTTTGTCTAGTTTCAATAGATATTTTCGATTTCTATAAACCCATTAGGACAGCGGAATTTTCAACTCAAACTTATCCAGATAATGTCGATAATGGGTTTCATTGTTCCACACAACCTTGACATCTGAGATGTTTTTTTATCATTTATTATTATTATTATTATTATTATTATTATTATTATTATTATTATTATTATTATCATTATTATTATTATTATTATTATTATTATTATTATTATTATTAACATCAATTAATAAATTTTATAGAATGTGGTCATTATTGTCCTAGTTAGTTCATTAATTTTCATCAACTTTCATCAATATTCATCATTATTCATCATTATTCATCAATTTTCAACAATTCTCGTTAATTTTCGCCGATTGGTATAAGCTTTCATCAATTTTCAACAATTCTCGTCAATTTTCATCAATCTGCATGACCTTTCATCAATTTTTATCAATTTTCAAAAATTCTCGTCAATTTCCATCAACTATCATCAATTTTCGTCAATCTCCATAAATTTTCATCAGTTTTCATAAATTTTAATCAATTTTCATCAACTTTCATCAATGTTCGTTAATCTCCACAAACTTTTATCAATTTTCATTATTTCCATCTACTTTCATCAATTTTAAACGATTCTCGTCAATTTTCATCAACCTGCATAAACTTTCATCAGTTTTTATCAATTTGCAACAATTTTCGTTAATTTCTATCAATTTCCATCAACTTTCAGCAATATTCATCATCTTTCATCAACTTTCATCAACTTTCATCAACTTTCATCAACTTTCATAAATTTTCGTTAATCTCCATAAACTTTTATCAATTTTCATCAGTTTTCATTAACTTTAATCTATTTTCAACAATTTTCATCAATTTTCGTCAACTTTCGTCAAACTTCATCAATCTTTTTCATCTTTTGATACATGATGAACGAAACCCTGAAGTGTTGATCTAAAATGCAGCTGATAATTGAAATACGTTTTTTTTATGATGAAAATTAACTTTTGCATCATATCTTTTAAGAACGTTGCGTCTTGAAGGAAAGTTTTAAAAACAAAAGTTGAAAAAATTTGAGAAGTCCAACCATCTGTATATGATGGATTAGGGACAAAAGAATTTAAGTTTTAAAAAACTATTATCATTTTTATCCCATACTAAAATTTTACACAAAAAAAGAAAGATTTTTCTATATTGATAAGTTTATTACTACAAATCGGAAAATGCAAAATGGTTCAAATCTACAAACGGAAAGTAAGTTTATCTTCTAATGAATTTTTTCTGTTTTATACGAATCGTTATAGATGAATATTTAATTAATACTTCCACCACATACGAATGTCTTTAATTCTTAACTAACTCTTGTATAACATACGAATATATAACATACGAATATATAACATACAAATATGTTTAATTTCCAATTAATTTTTTTCCATTTTGTTTGAAATCTTTTCCAAACCGCATCTTTTTGAAAAATCCTTAGCTTTATTCTAGTTAAAACAATTAAAAAAGAAACATTGTGCGCACTAGAATTTTCGTATCATATTAGATTTTCTATTTTTAAATCTATTTCTATCCTCCACAACAAATTATAGTAGACTTCTTATCATTCATATCATTGTTCGTCATTCTAAACGAACAATGATAAAAAAACCATGAATCTAAAATTCAAAAATAGTGACAATAACAGACGTCAGAAGATTTACAAGTAAAATATATTTCGCCTTTAGGTGATTTTCTCGTGCATTTTAAAAAAATCGACGCCCACAGGCATCACTCAAGTTTGAAATTCGAAGCTTAAAACTGGCTTGAGTTCTTTTCATGCAGTTTAAAATGACAGGTCGCAAAAGCAACGTGGGTCACATTAGAACTATGGGGCTGCGCTCCAACACTAAAAAGTATTTTCTAAGAAAAGGGACGAAAAGCAAAAGTAGGGTGAAAATCCTGGGACGCCAGGATATTCTACGACGTGAATACCAGCATTGTCCACTCCCGCTTTTACTCCTGGGGATGTTCTTCTATACCTGGACCAAACCTTCACAATGTCCTGCCAGCACGGATCATTTATCTCGCTCTACGCTTTTCAAACATACAAAGCAAAGCCAACGATTTGGAGTAGCTAATAAATTGATCGACGATCGTTAACCAGCTGCTTTTTCAATTCAATTCACAAAATTTCTATAAAATTCATAAATTCGACTTGAATACCACAAGACCTCAAATCAAAGTTACACCTCAATGATTCTATTAAAAACTGGTACTTATCTTATGAGGTTCTTTCATGAAACTCGACAATTATTATTTATCGTCTTTTCACTGGATCAAAGTGTGATTTCAATCATCCGTGAAATATTCTTCATAAACGAAAATGACTTTAATTCTGCACATAATAACTTTTATCACCTTTGCGGACAGAATTTATCAATGACTTGGAATTTTCTCTTCTTTTTTTGAAAAATTATTTTTCATCTATGAATCAAAGAAATTAACGATCTTTAAATTGAAAACTTCTTTAGTTTTTTTTTCTTTGGAACTTCTTTAGTTTTTTTTAGAACTTCTTTGGATTTTTTTTCTTTAGAGCTTCTTTAGTCTTTCTTTCTTTAGAGCTTCTTTCTTCTTGTAATTTAAATCATTTTTTAAGTGTTTTCGTTAAGAGGAAAATGTTCATGTTGTTCAAGTTTCGAACGTTTATTTGAACGAAATGATTTTTTCATTTTAAATCGTTTTATCATTAATCTTTATAGCAAAAATTTTGACAGAGGGTATCTAAATAACTTTAAACGAAAAGAAGGAAAATAATTGAAGATATTTTAGTAAAATTAATTCAAGAAAAAGAAAGTATCATTAACTAACTTCATTGTTAATTTAATCAATTACAATTCGTTTTACAAGTTTCAAGAAATTGAAATGTAATCAAAGATATAAATATATTTTTTTTAATTAATAATATTTTTACATGAATATTGACGATTTTTCATTTCTGTAGAGTCGGAGTTCATTGAAGATTATTTCAATAAACGAAACCCTGACGTTTTCTTGAACTACACAAACAAACAATTTGGTGAAATTGAGCAATTGTCGGACCTGCTCTACTTTTTTGTGAAGGAAACGAATCTCTTTTTTAGGGGAGAAAAAGATCAAAGCGGCGTGAAACTAGGAGGAGAACTAGTTCCGCCCTAAGAAAACCAGAAATTGACTTGTAAGAATCGTAGACTAATAAAAATTTCGTGCTCTTTTCTAGAAAATACGATTCTAGTGAATTAATCACGGTTTTCTTAATAACCATGACAAATTCGAGACAGCCATTACTAAAAAAAATTCCATGAATATGATGAAATTATTTCATGAATTTTCATGAATCAGGAAGAAACGTTACAATTCAAAAACGTCGTTTTCTATTTCTTTAATCAAAATACGCTGTTGACTGAAATATGTCTATTTTTTTAATTTTGCTGACATTTTGTTATATTTATCTGTTATTGTATAATTTATTTGTATTTATTTATTTTATTTATTTGTATTTATTTTATTTATTTGTATTTATTTATTTTATTTATTTGTTATTTATTACATACCATTTTTATTTTATATATATTTATTCTGGGAAAATTTGAATAGTTCAAATATATTTATATACTTTGTTCCATTGAGGGCTTATTAACCCTGGGAACTTCAATTTTAATAAAATAAAATAAATATTTTCAATTGTATTTATTTTTTATTACACTCATTTTTTATAGTATTTTAGTGCTTTCAATTTTTATTATTTTATTACAAAGTCATGATAGAATTGATTGATTAATCTTCTGGCTGTTATTGTTTTACGGGACATTTTTAAAAAATGTTTCCTACATGAGAACATCACTTTGAAGAAAATTCTTTGATGTTTAGGGATAAGCATGGCACGTAAACCTGCGTCTAAAATGTAGATAAGAATCTTTGAATTCTGATAAAATTCTTGAGCCTCATCGATATGAAGAATAGATAAGTTATAAGTGACATAAAGATGAAGAGGGAAGAAAAAAACAGGCGCCTCTCGCACTTTTACGATCTCAGATATAGGAAAAGGTCCCTAGTTTCTTCTAGAGCAGGAATTATTAATGCCCTTTTTTATCCATTCTACGCATCAGGCATTTTATCTGCAATATTTATTAAATCACCTCATATTACACAAAGTTTGCTCGCACTCTTTAGCTTATTCCTATAATTATGTTTCATTGGATCAAGTATAGTTTTCTCTCAGCGAAGAAATTATTCTCTTTGAAGAAATTATTCTCTTTGAAGAATTATTATTCTCCTTAGCTTCAAAATTCATTCATCTCACAAAAAGGTTTTTAAAAAGTAAGGTTTTATTCAAAATAATAAAAAATGCAAGTAAACGCTTGTTTTTTGTACATTTTTTACACACTTGCTTTTGCAGACTTGTTTTTTGTACATTTTTGCACACTTTTTTTGTACAGTTATACACACTTTTTTGTACAGTTATACACACTTTTTTGTACAGTTATACACACTTTTCTTGTACAGTTATGCAAACTTTTTTGTACAGTTTTGCACACTTTTTTGTAAACATGTGTATAATAAATATAAATGTTCTGAGTACTCACTCTTGAGACAACCAAGTGGCCTCAAGTCTGGAAGGTGTCTCATCAGCGGTGGTGGCAGTGTCTTCTAGAATGGATGTTTTTAGAGCAGCCTCGCATTGATCTTCTCTGTCCGGTCCCCAGATCATTCCGTGAGAGGAGCCTTAGAACAAAGAAATGATTTTTTAGTCCCTCGAGATAATAAGATGCACCATTAAAGAGATGTGTGTATGATACGTGAAGATAAATAATTTTGTGTCATATTCGCTGGACCGATTTCCCCTGGAAGTTACCTCATGGGGTCTTTCTTGCTCTGCAAGGACGAGATCCTTGGCAGGTAAAATTTTTAAAACCCCCCGCTGGGCTACTAGCTGATTTAGGACATGACAGATCCGAAAAGATCTCAGTTCTTACCCCACACTAGCTATATTGAATTATCTCAGTTTTGCTTTTTCAACTCACCCTCACCCCCTGCTACTATACCTGGTCCATCAACTATAGTAAGTCCCAGGTGACAACCACAGATTTCTATCTGCACCAATTCAGAAAAGAGTTCAAATTCTATCATTCTTTCATCTGGAGCAGTCAAATGCTTTTCTCCAGTTTCGAGAATTCGGTGTTGGATGGTCTTTTGTAGCTTGTGAAAAATCTATTAGAATTCTCTAAATCTGGATTAGTGACAAGTTGTTCAGAATTTTGGGATTTTAGAAAAGAAAATGGGGTTTCTGGAAAATGTTACGAAATAGGCTATAAGATGTTATAAATTGAGGAAAAGAGAAATGAATGGAATAAAAAAAGGATATCGAACATGTGAAAGAACTTCAGAAAATGAAATCAACACTTTAAGAAAAGATTGTTTAGTACAAATATTTTATTCAAACAAACTTTTATCATCTGTTATACTTTTGTGTATAAAATTTAAAAAAATTATTGTATAAAATTTGTGTCAAATTGTTTGTTTAAATAATTGATTCAAACAAACTTTTCCTCAGTGATTTATAAATCAAACTACAATTGAATTACAGTCAAACGACAATCGAATAATAATCAAACTACAATCGAATAATAATCAAACTACAATCGAATAATAATCAAACTACAATCGAATAATAATCAAACTACAATCGAATTACAACCCTTGTGAAAATTTATGACAAAAAGTTGATAAGTCCGTAATATTTTTCAGTCACTTTTTTCTTGCAATCTTTTCGCAACAACAGGAAGGACAGAAAAGATTGCACGAAAATGGCAGACACATGACAGAAAAAGTGTCACGAAGATGACAGAAAAAGTGTCAAGAAAATGTCAGAAGAATCCTAATAATATTATGTTTAGATTAAATGTTAGTAGACGAGTTGACTCTTTATATAAAATAAAATCTGCTTCTGAATTGCGAGAAATGAAACAAGACTGCTCTACCTTGCGACACTGAGCTGAACTAAAATCCACAGAGCTGTCGTCTGCTAAACGCGGGAATATTTGAAAATATTAAAATAATATTTGAAGAAATATAAGAATAAGAATATAACAATATAATAATATGAAGTATAAGAATCAACAAACAATTGATAAAATTACTAAACAGACAAACAGTAATCTTGGCTATTTAATAAATTCATTTTCATCCATTTTTTAAGCAACATTATTCTAACATTTTCAAATATTCCCGCGTTTAGCAGACGAAAGCTGTGTTGATTTTAGTTCAGCTCAGTGTCGCTAGATAGAGCAGTCACCTTACATTTCTCACAATTCACAAGCCAAATTTATTTTATATAAAGAGTCAACTCGAAAAAATGAAATTTAGACAGCAAAAAAATGAAACCAATCGCGAAAGTAAAAGCAAATTTAAAAACAAGAGTATAAAAAATAAAAATAAAATAAATCTCCCATCAATTTTCAAAGAACACGAAGATTCATTTTTCACCTCGAGGACTTTTGGCCTAATAACTTTAACGACAGGAATAATTGAGACGAGAAGGACGATAATATCTGGATGTAGAGTAAATTGAGAAGTTTTAAAAATGAGGGGACGCATGATTTGGAGTGCAAATGCAGTGGCTGTGACAGTCGTGACATTCGTCCCGCATGGTGAGAGCATTGTGGGAGTATCATGAGAGCATATGGTGTTCAAGTGACTTTGGGAATTTCTAACGAAAACCTCTTCACCACCCAGACCCAACTAAAGGCCAAATGTGTCCGTACACGTCTGCATCTGCATTTGTGTTAGTTTTTTTTTTAAACCAGTATTTGTGAATGCGCTAAACACGACTGGTGTCGAGGATTGATGACTTTTGCTTCTCATTTCTAGATTTAAAGAGGGTCGGGTACAGCAACTATATAATTTCTACAAAACCGAGGTCTAAAACCTAAACCAAACATAAGCTCATGTCCCTAAATCATTGACGTCAAGTACCATAAATGACAGAAAGCAGACGAAAAACCATACCCTGAGAAAATAGAAAAAAAAACGTCCATATCGATGAATACACCCCCGCCACAAAATTAGTATTCAATTCCCACGAGTGCTTGTTAGTTCCTCTCAATAATTTTTGTATTTTTTTTGTCCATACTTCATTTTTCTCAATTGGTTTTGTTTTTGCTTTATGGGTTCCAGAACAGTTTTTCTTTGAAAACAAATTTGGTTTTATTCGATTTATTTCTTGTTTTGTTTTATTTATTTTATTTATTGTTTTATTTATTTATTGTTTTATTTATTTTATTTATTACTTATTACATTTATTTTACTTATTACATTTTTTATTTATTTTATTTATTACTTGTTTTATGTATTTCGTTTATTACTTAGTTCATTTACAAACAATTTGTATGTTTTCAAAAAGAATTATATCTGTTGAAAGAGAGGTTCTATCGAAGAATTTGAAAAATATCTTTTTGTTGGATTTTTAATTTGAAATGTATAAATTGTATATTTGTAACGATAGCCTCGAACACCAGGCTCGTGACTTCGGATATTAAGAACGGAGGTTCAAATCTTGTTCTGGGTGGATTTTTTTCTAGATAGATTTTTCTGTTGCAACTTAAATTTGAATATTAAGAAAAAAAAAACAAAAAAAACTATTAAAATATAAAAATATAACTAAACAGAGTGTAAATTCTAATAATATAAAAATCTAGTGGATTCAAATTATTATAAGATAAAAACAAAATTAAAATTGAAACATAATAAAAAAATAAAATAAAAAACTAAAACAAAAGTAATAAAATAAGAAACGAAAACGAAACAAAAGAAATAAAATAAGAAACGAAAACGAAACAAAAGAAATAAAATAAGACACGAAAACGAAACAAAATAAAAACATAAAATAAACGAAATAAAAAACAAAATTAAAAAAAATAAAAACAGAACAAAATAAAAAAGCAAAATGAAACAAACAAAAAAACAAAATAAAACAAATAAAATAAAAGAAACGAAATAAAAGAAACAAAATAAATAAAAATAAAACAAAATAATAAATAAAACAAAACAAACAAAAACCAAAGAAACAAAAAAAAATTAAGGAAATAAAATAAACGAAATAAAAGAAACAAAACAAAATAAATAAAAATAAAACAAAATAACAAACAAAATAAAACAAACAAACACAAAAGAAACAAAATAAAATAAAGGAAATAAAATAGACGAAACAAAAGAAACAAAACAAAATAAATAAAAATAAAACAAAATAACAAACAAAATAAAACAAACAAAAACAAAAGAAACAAAATAAAATAAAGGAAATAAAATAGACGAAACAAAAGAAAAAAAGGAAAATGCATTTTCAAAAAACGAAATATCGTTCCGATATGCGTATTTCTGTCTCTCTTTCTGCATTTTCCTTTCTCTGCTGCATCTTTTTTCAAAGGACTTTTTTTCACACTGCATCTTCTTTTATTTACTTAATTTGTATTCTGAATAAATTTAACGTTAAAGGCGACAAACATTGCGCGTGAAGCTATGCATCTTGAGATATCAGTTCATGATTCGGTTGACAATTGTATCGGGAGTTTGAAAATTTGAAGAATTCGATTTATCGAATAATTTGTGATTTTTTCAGTAGATGAAAGAGGTTCAAGGTAGAAGGGAGCTGATTGAAAATAGTGACTGGTAAAACGCTCATTTAAAATGTTGCGGTGAGCAGGAAATTGATCAAAGACTTTTGAAGCGGTCGGCTTCTTTGATCTTGCTCGGTCTTCAAAACCGTTATCAGTTTCCTTGGGCTCATTTTAAAGTTCTTCAGTTCCGTGAACTTCAACTTATAAAAAACTTCAACTTCAACTGTAACAGTAACTTTGGATTACAAAGTGCACTTTGAAATTCAATCCTCAGTAAAGGATTAAATTATCATCGATTTATTGCTTCAATTTTGTCTTTCCGTTTTGCTTTTATTATCATTTTGATCTTCACTTTAAATTCAGACAAAAACGCCGAAATGAAAATGATCCATTTCAATGAACGAAATATACAAAGTTTGAAATACAAACTTTTTTAACAATAAATTGGATAAGTACTATTTAATCACAAATAAATCATACATAAATCATACATAAATCATAAATAAATAAAATGTAATATTACGACCATAAAAATGATTCAAAATTACAATTTTAAATACAATTTTAAATTACGATAATTCGAGGATTTGACATTTTTGTTTTTTGAAATTCTCGTGTGTAGAATATATTTTTTAGGGATTCTGAATGGTTTCTATTTACATTTCTTGACATGTTATTTTTTAGCATATTTCTATTTGTGAAATTCAAACATATTAAAATATATACAGAGCGACAAAGTTTCTTCTAACCTGGGGTTTATTTTCAAAGCAGCAATGAAGATAAAAGGTATTCTAATACAAAAAATTTCTACCCCTATGTTTGCTCTCTTCTTATAGTTATTCAAAGCCATAAAATGAGCGACTTTTTCCAAGTCGCCCTGATGCATATTTATTGAGTAATTGATCGACATTTATTATTCTTTTACAAAAGGGAATCCATTCAGGCCCAACTAATAAAAATATGTTTCCGTTAATAATAATAATCTATCACAATAATCCCGTTGAAAAAATTTCCCATGGCAATAAGCTGAGAACAAAAATTTTGGGTACCCATAATTTCTTACAATAATACATTTTCCAAAAATAATACTCGCATAATAACGATTTCTTAACAAAATAATTTCAATATAGTTTTTTTTACCATAATACAATTTCCTATAATAATCTCGGAATACAAATTTCCAAGAATAATAGGCTTTATAGAAAAAAACTCCTATACATAGTCCAAACAATTTCCAAACAAGACAAACAATTTCCTATAATAATAATCGAAGGCAAAAAATTTCCTAGAACAAAACAAGACTTGTACCTTTGTTTTATTAAATAAATAAATAAACAAAATAAATAAGAAAAAAAACTTACAACAATACTCTTAAAAAATTTCCTACACTATTAATAGAAAACAACATTTTTATGACAAAAATTTCTCCTCGATTTTTTTATAGAAAACAGAGTAGGAAACATTTTTACTGTTTTGATAAACAGTTTCCGTTCATAAATAAAAAACAACAGGATTACAATAAGAGAAAACAATACGATAAAAAAGCAATACGATAAAAAACAATACGATAAGAAAACAATACGATAAAAGCAGATTAATAGTAAATCAAAAGTCGGATAAAAATGAATGAAGTTATTTCTTTCATTCAAGAATTTTCCAAAGGTTCATTGAATCGAAAACATTTGAAGCTTTACTAACATGGTATAAATTAATATATCTGAAGCAGATAAGGACCCAAAGACATTCAATTTTGTCAACAATTCTCGAGAAGAGAGATAGGTTGAAGATGCAAGCTCGTACGATGTGATAAATTTTACTTTTCTTTTTTTACTACATTCACTACTACTAAAGGAATTGTAATTTTTACACCTACAACAAAAAATCAGAAAAAATTGACCTTTTTTATTTTGTCACTGGGCTTATATAATTACAATTAATTAATATTGTAATTAATTTTGTTTACAGTCAGGAATAAATATTTATTTACAGAATAAACACTTTTTAATCAAGGCATAAAGTTGAGAGTATTCTTGACTCATGAATAAAATACTCTGCAATTAAGAATACAATATTCTTGTCTAAGGAATAAAATACTCTTCAATCAAGAACACAATATTCATGCCTAAGGAATAAAATACTCTTCAATCAAGAATACAATATTCCTGTCTAAGGAATAAAATATTCTTCAACCAAGAATACAATATTCTTGTCTAAGAAATAAAATATTCTTCAACCAAGAATGCAATATTCTTGTCTAAGGAATAAAATATTCTTCAACCAAGAATACAATATTCTAGACTAAAGAATAAAATATTCTTCAACCAAAAATAAAATATTCTTTAACCCAAATTGAATATTCTTTACTAAGGAATAAAATATTCTTTACACAGAAATAAGAAATTCTTGACTCGAGAATAATATAATCTTGACTCGAAAATAACGTATTTTTGATTCAGAAATTAAATATTTAAAAAATAAATAAAAAACCAGATAGAAATTTCTTTATGAACACTAACGCCAAAATAATTCAACAAAGAATATTTTAAAGGAAATATTCTTGAATTGGGAATAAATATTTAATTTATGAATAAATACATTTACAGTCATCTTTAATTAAAAATAAAATGTTCTTGACTCGAAAATGAATAACTTTAATTCAAAAGTGAATTCTCTCTATTAAATAACACAATAT
>WNHD01004494.1:0-12973 GCA_011057455.1 Ganaspis sp. Gsp50 | reverse complement strand
CAACGTTTTGATTTCAGTTTTGTTTCTACTTCATCAAACTCTTCCTTATTTTTTATAGGAAGAATTTTTAATATATCATGTTTGGAAGACGTAGCAATTCTACTTTCTGAAACAGCTGTCTTTGAAGAATTGTCCACCTTCCTTCCAATTTCATTCAATTTATTGAAAACCATTTTCATTGAAGACTGAATTGTTGATTCCACTGTTAAAAAATTATTATTACATACTATTTAATATTTAATCACATGATAAAATTGCAATGAATTATCATATAATTTACCATTAAATAACAAACACTATTCTTAAAAATACTTTTATTTTGTCAGAAAATATCGCAAGATTTTTCTAGCGTGCTGGCAGGATGTAAAGATAACATTTGGAATACTTATGACCACGACTGTACAATAAAAGACATTTTTAAAATAAAGGAGAAAATGTTATACAATATCGTATATACCTAGTAATTTGATATTCTGTGCTTCACATAACTCAACATTAGTTGAATTTTGTAACGGAGCAGGTGAAGCCTTCTCTACCGGTACTGTTGTTCCACTTAATGTTAAAGGTGCAAACTGTTTTAACTGATCACGTGGTACCTCTTCTACCGCCACTATTTGTTCGCTTAAAGTTGAAGGTAAAGTCTGAGATGGTGGAGCTGAAATGTAACAAAATTACAATTATCATAACAGTTACTCCCATGACCAATAATATTAAGAATTATAATGGTAATTAATAGTAATTATTTATGAAAAGTGCAAGATTGGCAATACTATAGCTTAAAAATATAATATTTTTATAAAGTTAATCTCTAACCCATCAAATTTTTTGTAAATTATAAAAAAGGTAATCTATTAATTTAAACTCTGGTATTTTGAGGTTGCGTAGTGTCCAAATAATATAACATTTGTTTATTTAAAAAAATAAAATTGTTCGTAAAAGTACAATAAAATGTTTATCTTTATATATTTATTTTACAAAGACTTAATACATTAAAAAGAGAGGTTGCCCGCAAGAATAAAATTGAAATAAAATAAATTGATGAGCACTTTACAATTTCAAAAATTAAAAGTTTATTGAGCGATTAAAGAATAAAAAAACAAGGAATCTTTACATTATATGAAATAATTTATTTTACATGGAAAATTAAAAACAATATGATCAAAGTATAGAAAAATAAGACAACTTCTCAAATATGGAGAGCGATTAAATTTTACTAATGAATGACAACATTTTAGTTTTATAGAAGAATTAAGGAAACAATTGAACTAATTAAAATTACTTCAAAGTATTAGAACTTTTTAAAAAATGTGAAAGTATACTTGAATAGACTAAGAAGCATAAAAAGTATTTTGAAATTACGGGAATATAAAACTAAATAATTAAAATAAATAGAATATAGATTGAGTGTCTGATAGATTAGATGCCTGTGTTCCTGTGTCTGTAATCATTTTATTATTATCATTTAAATGTATTATTTAAAAAAATATTAGGATTATTTTGAATTATTATTCAAATCATTATGCAGGTTCCTCAAATATTTCTTTTATTCTAAAGCGAGAATTCATGTATAAAATTAATTGTTTTGATTTGAGAAATAGTATTATAAATCAACATTTACGGCAATAAATACTCACGTAAAGAAGCTCTATCTTAGTCTGTAACCTTAAATAGGTCATCCATTACTTCTTGAGTAGTATCTGAAATTAATGTTATTATTAATCAATGTTAATGTGTTTTATTAAAAGTAAATTTTACGCAATTAAAATGATAGAATTATTAAATAAAATTTAATACTTACCTGAAGACTTTCTTTGTTGATTTTACGCAATTAAAATGATAGAATTATTAAATAAAATTTAATACTTACCTGAAGACTTTCTTTGTTGGTTTAATTCCATCATTTTTTCCGTCGAGCACCTTTTATGCCGAGATTTCTTTACATTCTCATAGTTTTTGTCACTATTTTCTGACACTTCCGACAGTTGTATGTACAGATCCAATTTCTTGTTACCAGCATTAAAGTTCACTACATAAAAAATAATTTTTATTAATTTCTACACACTCCAGCAACTAAAAAATGAATAACATTTAGAAACACTTTGCCATACGTGCGTAATCGTAAAAATGGTTAATTTTAAACGGATCCCCCACTTCATTCGTCCAATCCGTGCAGTCCACTTTACTCTTATTTTTTAATAATTCATAGATTTCTTTCTTTGTCATTTGGAAAGGAAAATAAGCAGCTTCCATTTCACCTTTTGCATTAAAAACTGCCCATTCAGTTTTAATTAAGGATATACCGTCCTCGAATTCTACTATGGCGTAAGGCAACCTGTCCATTTTTTTATCTCACAGAAAAAACGGATCCAATTATTACTATTATTTTTAAAAAATAAGTCATTGAGAAAAATTAAACATTTTTAAAAAAAGTTAAAGGTCCTAACAAATACAATGGTAAATTTTGGGATTTAGAATTGAAGTAAATGAAAAAATTAGGTAATTGAATAACAAAAAAAATGTGAAAAACAAGAAATTTTCGTTAAAGTTTTATATGCAACACATAAAAAATAAAGTAAAATAAAAATAAAATAGTTTCTATAAATTCCTTTTTTATGACTCTTGCTCAGCCCGATATCTGAAACTTGAATCCACGTGCTTTTTTTAGGTTAGAAAAAGAGGAAAAATCTCTTTTATTGATAGCCTTTTAATTTCAAGTACGCGACAAATAAATTTTTTAATATGTTATATCTTACCTTCAATCTTTTTAACTACGCGCGATAACAACACTTAAAAATAGCGTCGCAAAAATGTTGGAAAATCTACTTTTAACACAGTTCATTTTTGAAATGCACAATTTTACTGGTTTTAACGGTATATTCAGTTAGATTTATGGTACGTTCAAAACGTGGCTGCCTAGCAAGCAGAAATGAGATAGACAAAGATCATGAATGAGAGTGAGAGTGAGAGTGACGGAAAAGCCAGGGTTTGAACACGCCTTTATTGTTCACTGCGTTTCGCGCGGAAATAAGGCTGTCTGCTGTAAGCAATCTTTTTAAAACAAATTTTTTATTTTATTTAAAAAGTAAATTTTCTATAATAACATTTAATAACACTCAAGATGTCAATAAGGTATATTTCAATTTTTAACAATCGATTCATAAAAAGAATTTGTTATTTATTAAGTAAAATTAAGTAAATGGACTTTCTTACTTCTCGTATTTTCTTTTTTCGTGCGTCTTGGATGGCAACAATGCAATTAGAATTTTTTCGCCTTCTCTTTTATGTCGGTGTATATCTTACAAATTCTAATTTTGTATGCCTTAAGACGCGTGTTACCTTTTTCGTTGATATCAGACTTTTTCAATTTATTTTATGAAGTGCAATCTTTATGTAGTAATTGTTTGTGCTGCAAATTGAGCTTTCAGTATTCTTACATAAAGAGGGAACTGAGAGGTAAATAATTATTCCTAGTTATAAAAAGTACTGTAACACTTTTAGGTTAATCATTTAGATTTCCATGTAAAGATTCTTCATTCAAACCGTTAAAAGATGCAGAATTTTTGAAAATAAAACTTAGGAGTAGTGTACACAATGTATAATGTATAAATGAATTTTGTTAATTTATATTTTAAAAATTGATTCTAAATATTATATTAATTTAACTTTTTTTCTGCAGTATAAAATTAAAGTATTATTTTCTTTATAATTACTTTGATTTAAACTTTCAATTGTCATTAAGATGGTTTGTAATGCAAAAAATAAAAATGATTATTTCATAAATAAATTTAAGTTATATTTTTATACATTATTTAAAATATAAGATTTGATAAATAGAAATTGGTACTTATAGAAAAAGATTATTTAGTTTATTTCACGTGACCTTCAATTGAAGTTAGTTTAGATAGATTTTAATGTTATTTCACTACTTTCTAACTATTCTCATTGTTTAAAATACTAGTTATGATGCTTTCTTCCTTCAAAACGGATACAAAAATAATGATATAGAAGGATTCAGAAAATCAATTTTATTTATTTTCGAATTATAACATCCAGGCGGATATTTTCAGCTGGAGTTCAATAATTTCGTTTCAACTTATATTGTTTCAGAAAATCCACTAAATTGATTATTAAAATGGATTAGAAATGGATATAAGTTTTAATAGGAAATCAATTACTACCTAAGTATTTTACGTGTTTAATTCAAAATAATGGTATTCATTTAGATGTAATTTTATTTATTAATTTATTGATTATTATAAATTAAATAAATAATTTCATTTTAATTCAAACGTGAATTTCGAAGAGATCTCATACCGTTTTTTTAAAAAAATTTTTTAGAAGACATAAAAAACTGATTTTTTTAGCAGTTTAAGTTAAAAGTTTCTAGTTTTTTTTTATAATTGTGACGCGATCTGACAAAAGGGTCTTTAACAGCATTTGAAATTAGGTTATGTTTGCTGAGAGTTTTAACTTAATTAATGCTTCCCTTATAATTATTTGCAGCCAAAAACAGTTTTTCTCAACAGTACACAAAAAAGCTATCCAAGAAAGTATGTTTTTGCCTGCAAATAATCAAAAGGGAAGCATTAATTAAGTTAAAACTGTCAGCAAACATAACCTAATTTCAAATGCTGTTAAGGTCAAATGCTGAAATAATTATCTTTACTAAAAGCAGGTTAGAGAAAATTTATACCTTTGCGAGATGATACCTTTTCGAAAATTTGGATTAAAATTTAATGGTTTCATATTACATATCTTTAATAAAGTATTTAACAATTAAATAATTTAAATTATTGGCACAAGGAACATATTTTGTTATTTAAAAAACTGTTTTCATCTCTGCCTGTAATTTTCTCTTTTCGAAATTTATAATTTAATTAATTATTAATTAATAATTCTCTTTACAGAAATTATTAAACTTTTTAAAACCAGGCATTCAAATTACTTAAATAATTTTCATTTTCATTATGAAATTTTAACTTTAAAACGACTTTTTACTTTTCAATTCATACCAAAACATTTAGAATTATATACATAATGAAAGTTTAATTATTTATTTAGTAAACGATAATAAGAACTCATTAATAGCAATAGAATGTCATGTCCAAGTTGTCATGAGTAAACAAACATATTTTCGCTTATCCCATTTCATGTTTGTTCCTCTATTTTAAAAACGAATTATTAATTTAACTCAACAGAAAATAAGTATTATGTGTTTTATCCATTGACGTAATTTGCATTTAAAAATTTTGCTTGACGTTTCAGTGAGATGCATGACAAAATTTTTATTTACATATGTCCAAATTTTCATGTGTAAAAAAAATTTTTGTGCATCTTATTGGAACAGAAAGTAAAATTTGGGAATTTTTTTACCGTAATGGAAAAAACCTGAAGTACTTGGTTTCTATAGTTACTTTAAGCTAAATTCCAAATTAATTTTTGAAACAGAATATTTTATATTAATGACTTGTGTTGAAAGAAAATTATACGTCATTTCAGTTGATTTTCTTCAGTGCATCTTACTTTTAAAATGGAGAACAAAACACCACGATCAGGTGGATATTTTGCTCGACATCTTAGGCGAATAGTCAGAAAAGATACTGAAAATGATCTACAACAATTATTCAAGACTGACGTTACTGTGCAAATGTAAGGGATCAACTTTTTCTAATTCGAATATTATTCTGGGATTGTTTTCTAAAAATAAAACTTTGGGTATTTCCTATAGTATACGTAATGATTGTAAATATTGCTACATTAAAATGTCCTGTAAAAAATACCTTTATTTTTATAAAATTAATGATTCTTAGAAAATACATTATTATTTTTAAAAAACCATGTTGAGTGGAATAAAAGAAATTACTTAATTTTGTGTGAAATGATTTGTTTACAAACTTTTTGTGTATTAAATAAGACAGGGTGTCTACTAACTAAGAAAATAGCCTGGAATTGAAATTGACCGGAAATCAGCAAGGAATTTTACGCCAAACCGGGGATTTTTTTTATTAAAACAAGTTTTGTTATATTACTTTTTTTTAAAAAAAATATATTTTACTCGAATTTTTGTTGATGAAAATTATGTAAATAGACAAGCTTAATTTAAAAATACTGCGAAAAGTAGGTTAGAATAATTTGGCTTTATTAAAGTCCGAGTTTTAATAGCGCAAATGCAGGGATCACAGGTTTTTCTTATATTCACCCTATTTCCCCTATTTTGAAGATTTGTCACCTATTTACCCTTTTTGCTTACTCACAGGGAGTATTGTTGTTTAAAAGATTTTCGAATTTCTAAAAATCGTCTAAATCGACTTAATTTTACCTAAAAAGCTTAAATTCGAAGTTTGAAGTAAACGTCCAGATGTATGTGGGCCAAAATTTCTCAATCGTCCCAGCCCAAAAAAAAAGTTTTGGGATTGGCTTGATACTTTGATAAATTGATGTTCTCATTCAAAGTAATAAATCCTCCAAATATTAACTTATATAAAAAAAATTGTAGAAAGTAGTAGGGGTTGAAGTTTCGACGTTTTAGGTAACACCGTCATTTTCAAATTCTTATAACTTTGGCAAAAGTTTACGGATTTTAAAGCATTTTTCCTGATCTTTTAAATGCGTACCATTACAATAAAAAATCTATATTTTACCAAGAGTTGATAAAGTAAATGACAAATTTCTATTATTTTTGACATTTAAAATGACATTCTATTATATAACTTTTTAAACTTTGATTTTTTAATAACAGTTGCTCTTGACAAAATTTTCTACATTAAAAAACGAATTGATTGGTCTTCATGAAGTACATATCTTACAAAGAATTAATAAAGTTAATAAAAAATTTTCATAGGTTTTTAAATTTAAAATTCCATTTATTATCATAACTTTTAAAATCATTATTTTTTAAAATAGTTCCATAAAAAAATAATTTTTCAGTCAAAAATGAATCAACTAACGTATATACAATGTTTATATTACCAGAAATTTTTGGAAAAATTGTTACTTTTTAATTATTTTTGAAATTTAAAATTAATTTTCTTATTATAACTTTTAAGATTATCATTATTCAATAATTGTTTTTTCTTAAAAACGGTTCAAAGTTCCTTTTCGCAAAAAAATGGTTTTTTATGAGGAAGCAAAATGTTTATGAAATGAAAATAATTTTCCATTTGCTTTTAGTTATGAAAATTAAACATTTATTACAAATGTAATAAAACAAAAATCTAATACCATTTGAAGATAAGAATGTAGAAATAAAAAACATAGAGAAGATAAGTAAACATTTACTGATATTAATTTAAACTAAAGAAGAAAAAACCTATAATATACATATATATTTTTTTTAATTTGTTGTAAAATTAAAATTATTTCAACATTTTGTGATTTTTCTTTTAACTTGGTAAATTGTAATTTTTAGCAAATCTTTTGAAATAGTCGCTCAATTTTGCTCTTTAAAACATTTTTTACAATAATTCTGTTAGTTGGAATTTATTAAAAATATTTTGCATGAAATTTATTAATTAAAAATGGAATTATAAAATTGAGATAAAAATTCCATTGCGTCAAATAATTATTTGGCAACATCAGTCGTTAATTACAAGAATCAATTTTTTAATTTAAAATATCCGAAAATAAATTTCAAAATTGTAGAAGTGTGTTTAAGATAGGGAAAAACATTTAATTTAAAAATTATCTTATTTTGGTAATTGTTATTCAAAATTAAATAAAAGTTGCAATTGTACTAAATAATTATTATTTGAAAACAGATAGCAAACCATTTCTTCTAAAAAATTGTAAAATTGGAACTTTAAAAACCTAGTAAAATAAATTTTAATAATATTTTTAATTATTTTAAAAACATTTTAATAAACTTCTGAATTAGACGAAATGTTTTTTTCAACTGTTTGAACATCCTTAAGAAATAGCAGTAAAAAAGTTAAGATCAAGAAGAACAATTAATAAATTGTAACGATAGTTATAATTGACTTTGTTTATAAATAAATATATCACCAATCTATTTAACAATCTTTAAATAATATAATAAATAAACTTATCAAGATTTAGTAAATCTTTAATTACATGATTTATTTGTAATGTTTTGTCCTTTTTTACCTATTTTTGAAAAAAATTGCATCTATTCAATTTTTTCAAAAACAATAGGTACTGTGATCCCTGCTAATGGCTTCACTTGTTAAAAAAAATAACACTGCAATATGTAAATAAACCGGCAAATATTAGGAAAATGCCGGTAAATGACAGGGAATTTTGACAAACGAAATTAGTAGACAGCCTGTAAAAGCTTTCTATTACTTAATGTATTGAGTTATATTTCTATTACTGAACATGATTCTTATGTCACAGATCACTTTAATATCATACATTAACTGTAATTCACAATATGAAAAAATGGGGAAAACAAGTTTATAAATGATCACGGTGTATCTGAAAGTAATACTTTGTTTTATTGATTCTATTCTCATAGTAAAACATATATTTTAGAAAAGAGAATTCAAGCATTCATGATAACAATCTAAGAAATTCACAAGTGAACTGTGAAACTGTTGGAGAAGAAACTGTGCACATACCAAACGAAGAATCATCCTCTACTAATTATTAGGAGGAATTCAGGTAACTTACAATTTAACATTCTAGGTGTTGTGCAATATCAAATTTTATAAAGAAGAAGGATCAATGATTTTGATAAAGTACCTATTTCGATTTTATTGGACCTTTTTACTCGAAATTTAAGAATCCAAAAGCGGACACTATCTTTCATATATTTGCAGTATTAAAGTTTTAAAATAGTAACAAAATTCCTTTCGACACAAAAAGCCGGCAAGATAGAATCCTTTAATGCGGTTAGATCTTGGACTTCTTAAAAAATGGCACATTTATCCAAATATAGAGATATACTAATATACTTGTGTAATTTCCTGGCGAACAGGCGGCACATATTGGGCACACAACTGTATGCCCGTTGTGTGCTGGTTCTGTCTTATGTCAGAAATTAAAGTAAATATAAGTTAAAATTACATAGAAAGTAATTATTTTTATGGGATTAACCGCATCTGAATGAGTAATAGATATCTTAATTGTTTATTTTATTCTGTAGAAAAATAAAAATGCTAAAAAAAACAATACATTTTTAATCTTCTACATGATAAAATTAAGCTATTAGTTACTCATTTAGATGGTTAATCCCATCAAAATAATTCCTCTTTTTAGCAATTTTAACTTATATTTATTTTAATTTCTGATGTAAAACAGAACCCGCAGACAACGGGCACACAATCGGCACACAGTTGTGGGACCAATATGTGCCGCCTGACCGCCAGGGTTATTATAATAATGTAAATAAACAAATATAATTATATAATAATAACATATGTTTTTTGCCTTTTAAAAAATTTATTTTGTGAAAATAATTTATATTTATATTATAAATACATTTTTGCATAAAATGAGCTCTGGTTTGTTATTCTATAAAAATAACCAACCTATCTATCAATCAGAAAACAACTTTAAGCCACTGATTTGCACGTCACAGTGATCTAAATCGCGAATCTAGCTGTCCAAGTAACGTGTTGTTAAATAAATGTATGATTAGTTCACATCTATTATCTTTAAAATAACATCATGTCGTACCTGTAAGATAAAAAATCGTTACACATTTAAATTGATAATTAGGGTAAATATTCTATTAATTCAGAAAATATAAATATTTATACAAATACTCTAAATATAGAATAAAGTTGTTATTATTTCAAAATATAATTTATCTCAATTCTAATTAAAATATAAATAATTATGATTCTATCACTTTGTCTTAATAGAAAGTCAACTATCTAATAATTAAAATGCTCTTAATTAAATTCGACCGCAGTAGAATATGTTGAACTATGTAGCAGAGGAAGTTAAATAGAATCTACTTGTTGAAAAAAATTTTATTTAATTTTCAAGAGTTTCTTATATTAGACGCTACGCTCTTTTTAATACAAGAAACTCTGGTTTTCTAGCTGTAATATTGTTTTCACAAATTCACAGAAAATACTAAAATATCAAAAATACGTGCATTCGGTAAATTTAAAGTGGTTTTTTTTCTAAAACTTATCTTTAGACCTTAGGTTCCTTTTAACTTTTCCTGTCTCAAATACTATGTTATTCAAATTAATCAGTTTAATATTAACAATAGTATACTTTAAAAAAGTTTTTTGAGATTATAATTTTCTAACATTTACAATAATAATGTCAATTTTCTGTATAATTTCGTAAACTCACTAATCAATAAGAACATAAGTTCGGTAAAGCGCAAATGTATTGTTTTTCTTTTACAATTACTTGAACGCATACAGTTTTGATACAAACAATTTTTCTCATCATTTCGCATTTATTTTCGAAAGCGCTTTCAGTTATTATTTCCTGCCCTACGGTATATTCTACATTGCTTTGGCGATCTACAATAAAAAAAATTATTGTTACGTATCTACCATCTTTTAATTTGCCAAAAAAATTATCAGAACGTTTATTTACTTTCAAGGATGATAAGTAGAGACAAGCGTCTTTTGTTATTTTTTTAAAGGATTGTGCTGTGTTTGAAAGATGCAGTTTTTTTCGTTAAACTGTCACTTACGCTCATAGGTTTTTCAAAATATCGCGCTGTTGAAATTTTTTCATTTTTTTGGACTTGCAATGTACTCAAATTTAAACAATAGTTCTTACTTTGTTCTGATGCAAAAGGAGTAGCTCTTTTCTTTAGTACGCTGTAGCTTGCGTTCATAGTGATGTGCCTGCAGATTTGTTTGTGTACACCTTTTGCTGCATGAACGACATTTAATAGTTGAGCGTTACCTGCTTCAAATGCGAATGCAGAGTGCTCATAAAGTGGTCCCCAATTTAAGACACTTGTTGCTAGGTGAAGCCGAAGATGAACATTGAATGTCATCACAAACTTCGAATATAAATATTGTGTGTCATACACAAATTCATGAAGCAATTCGTCAGCCCGGTTAAGCTCATCAATGGAAATTGTGGACTGCAAAAAATGTGGATAGCTTCTACTAACTTTATCCAATGTTCAATTAATTTTTTGTCAAGAAATCCAGACATAATTGGTGCACTGTAATATAGTAGCCAATTTTGCCATTCACGAGCTTTCCACTGTGCTTGTTCTTCTAATGACCTGGTCAGTCTGCCAACTTGATGTGGAACTTTAGTTGCATTAAGGAGAATATTAACTTGATTAATTTCCGATTTACTTAGTATACTGGAAGCACTACTTTTATTGCCAAACCAAATAGTGGTAAATTGTTTTACTAATCCACTGACAAGATGCATTTCATCAGACACAAAACCCTCAATGATATTAAACTTTTTTAAATGCATCAAAGCAGATGGATTCTTAAATCCAAAGCATGGTTTAGTTTCCGTACCTGTTTGCATGTGATGGCGGCTTTCTTTTTCACTTCTGAGTAAGCCTTTTACATTCTGCCAAGGATATTTAGAACTAGCCGAGTTTGCTTTGTATTCGTTCACAACGCTTGCACCAGTTGCATCCATATTTCCCGTTGAACTGGGTTAAACCCTGCATTGGCGTTCGAGCAATTGAATCAACGCAGCATACTAAACAGAACAATTTTATTAGTCGTATTGCGTCTTTTATATTGCACTTTATTCATAAATCTCCTAATGCATTCATTTTGTCAACAAAAGGTTTTAAAAATACCTGCATATCGGGTTTTTTTTTTGAAAACCACAGACCTACAACAATCAAATTTTTCGTTCTCACTTCTATAGGCAATTTGTTTATCATAATGTATATAGGCCATATGCTATATGTTGACGATTCGAATAACGGAGCACCATCAGTGTTAAAAACAACAGTTACGTAAGAATTTCTATCACTAGGGTCTAAATTTTTAAGAAAACATCGGTACAATTTCCCGTCATAAATGCTGCTAATGTTCTCATGATTTGATAATCTACGATTAACTACGTCATCATAATAATCATAGTTTGCTTCTAAGAGATCTGCAATCTGACTTGAGGGATCTAAAGTCACAAAAAAATTATTATACATAGAGTCCTTTACATTTGTGTCTGTATTACAAAGATCGCACCTCTTTAAAGAATCTTTAGGTGTAAAAGTACCAATATTTTTTCCACAATCATTACATAAAGTTATTTAATCCTAAACACTGTACAACTTATCAATGAGGTATCGGGTTTCTGGAATTATTGACTCAGTAAAGATACAATTAATTAATTTAAAAAAATTCTCGATCGCAGTTAATGGAAGTGCATTTACTAAAGCGTATTGTAAAAGCATCATTAAAATTTCACCAACGTTTTTATTAACTCGTGTGATTATTGGTTTAGTGAAATCTACTTTATCTAAATACGAGTGAAGAGTTGAAAATCTCCTGCTCATTCTTCATTTTCTTCCTCGTCTTGAGTATCCGAATCCTCGCCAAGTTCAAAACCGGAAAGATTATTTTTTGTACCTTCAATGAAATGTATAAATTAAAAAAATATATATGGAAAATGAAAAATAAAAATTTCATGTTATTTTTCCAATATAAGGCTATTATAAGCAAAAAATTAAGAAACATTGAATCACTGCGAAATTTATTGTAATCATAATTTAATTAAGCTTACAATCACTTTCGAGCGTTCATCTATATAAATAAAATCAGAGTTTTGTCTCTACATTGCACCAAACTTAAAATTTTTGTTATAATTATTCGCTTTTAGTCACATGGATTCCAAAAATGAAGAAAAAAAATTCTGTCTATCTGTCTGTCTGTCCGTCTGTCTAGTCTGTCTGTCTGTCCGCGCAAAATTTTGTTCGGGCATCACTTGAAAACTATTTGGCCGATTAACTTGAAACTTGGCAAAGTATTTCCTACTGACCCAACTTAAAAACATCACTTTAGAAAATTAGAAAATATTGATTAGAAGCTGAGATATCCCCATATATCATGTT